>BQNB010078400.1:0-30561 GCA_026074375.1 Tanacetum coccineum
CATTTGGTCCATAAACGGTAATGGAAAGTGGTCTTTACGGGTGGCGTCATTTAATTTTCAGTAGTCAATGCATACATGCCATCTCGTAACCAATCGAGTAGGAATTAACTCGTTTTCTTCATTTTCAACAATGGTAAAGCCACCCTTTTTTGGTACACAATACACGAGGCTCACCCAAGGACTATCCGAGATAGGGTAAATTAATCCAGCATCAAGGAGTTTTAGAACCTCCTTTTTAATCACCTCGTAGATTTTAGGCTTGACTTTTCTTTGGTGTTGAACCGCCGGTTTGAAGTCATCCTCTATTAGAATCTTGTGTGTATAAAATTCTGGGTTAATACCCTTAATGTTGGAAAGTTGCCAAGCGAGAGCTCGCTTGTGTGACTTCAAAACCTTTATGAGAGCGGCTTTCTCCTCATCTTTCAAGTATTTAGCAATTATGATGGGTAATTTATCACTACCTTCTAAAAATGCATATTCAAGATGAGGTGGTAAGTCCTTATGTTCGACCACGGGTGGTTCATCAATAGAAGATTTTTCATTTTTAGGTTCAACAACTTTAAGTTCTTGTGGAGGGAGAGGTGGTGATGATGGAACATCATTAAGAAATTCTTCAAGAATAAGAATGTCTCCCTCCGAATCATAGTAAGAGTCATTAATTTCTGGTGAAATTGGCTCATCTTCAATAGCTAGGAAAGCATCGGTTTCCTCAAGAAGAAAATCACTATCCCCGAAGGGAGTGAGAGTAGGAGAAGAGGTAGAAACAATTGGTTTCGTAAATGGAGTGGGATTGCTACTCACGGAAAATCCAAGAACTTCTTGAGAATACTCCTCATAAGCAACATCAATGATGTCGATTCGGTTAACCGAATTATCATCATAATTAGAGGAGTATCTCGAAGTTTGATCAAGGTTGAATGTTACGGCTTCATTACCAACACGAAGAGTTAATTCTCCTTCGTAAACATCAATCAAAGCATGTCCGGTTTTTTAAAAAGGATCTCCTGAGAATTAGAGGAACTCGGGGATCGACATCAAAGTCAACGACTATAAAGTCGGCCGGAAAATGGAAATTTCCTACTTTTACGGAGACATCTTCGGCGACACCGATCGGATGAGAAATCGATCGGTCTGCAAGTTCGAGAGTCATGCAAGTATGAGTAAGTTCGGGAAGGGAAAGTTTCCCCCACACGGAAAGTGGCATGAGATTAATGCTAGCGCCAAGATCGGCCAAGGCTAAGCACTCATCCATTCCCGGGAAGTCACACGGGATGAGAAATTTGCTGGGGTCCCCAAGTTTTTCGGGTAACTTTTTGAGGAGAACCGCCGAGCAATGCTCATTCAACGGAGTTTTTGCCAATTCAAACAACTTTTCTTTGTTGCTAATCAAACTTTTAAGTGTCGAGGCAAATTTAAGCATGAGAATTAAAGCATCCGCGAAGCTAATGTCGAAATGCAAATCTTGAAAGATTTGGTAAAATTTCTCCATTTGATTGTTAGCTTTTTCGCGGAGTTTTTGATCCTTAAGCCTAGATGGATATGGAATTGAAGGTTTCGGGTTAGGCTTTGGAGCACTAACGGGAGCTTCAACGGGCTCAGAAATTGGTACATGAGTTTCAACTTGGACAACCGGAGGTTGGACGTCTTCGGTACTTCCGTTATTAGTAGGAGGCACCGTGTCCTTTGTCACCTCGGTTTCACGTTCCACTACTTTAGGAGGAGAAGAAGTAGTAGGAATCGTGGGTCCCTTGTAAGCAACACCACTTCGGGTGGTGATACCTTTCAAATCTTCCCTCGGGTTAGTAACGGTGTTACTCGGAAGAGTTCCCGAACCCGAAGTAGAAGCGGTATTCATTTTCATGAATTGACCTAACATATTCTTAAGATCATTAGTAGAGCTGGTCAATGTAGTAATGTTGGTTTGCATGTTTTTCAAAATGGCATCATTTGCCTTCATGTAGCTTGAGAATTCGGCATTTGTTACAACGGTTGAGGAATCGGAGCTTGATGAACCGGAGCTTGGTAAGGCGGGGCTTGATAAGCCGGTGCTGGGTTATGATTAGCTCCTTGGAAAAATTGGTTTCGACCTTGGTTGTTGCCTTGTTTCCTATTCTGATTTTGATTTTGATTGTTTTGGTTTTGATTTTGATTCACATTAAACCCTGGTGGTCCGAGATAATTGTCCAAACGATAGCTAAGCAGATTACAGTTACTTTGAGGTTGGTAAGAATTACCACCTTGATTATAGGCTCCCGCAGCATATACGTTCTGAGTTTGGCCAGCGGTGGCTGGACAATCATTATAAGCATGTGGACCACCATAAGTTTCACAGTTAGGAGTAACTGCTTTTATTTGTTGGTTTGTTTGAAGCATTTTTATTAAATTCTTGTTGATTTCTGCCATTTCATGCTTAAGGGCTACTATTTCTGGATTAGAAGAAGTGATAGAACTAGATGACTCACTCCATTGGGCTGAAGTGTCCCAATCATTGTGGTAAGCGATCATATTCTCAATTAGATCATAACACTCTTCGGGTCGCCTTTTCATAAACGTCCCGCCGGCAGCAGCATTGATGGTATCACGATGTCTTAAAGTTAACCCGTTATAGAAAGTATCTATTTGAGTCACGGGTAACATGTTGTGGTTAGGACATCGATAAATTGAAAGCTTGTAACATTCCCATGCTTCGAATAACGATTCATCGGGTTCTTGACGGAAATTCATAATATCATTTCTCAACTTGGTCACCATAGAGGGTGGGAAGTATTTTCCGAGAAATATTTTTGCCATTTGGTCAAAGGTGGTGATAGAATTCCATGGGAAACGATGAAACCATTCGGCTGCACGATGTTGCAAGGTGTAAGGGAAGAGCTATAGATGAAGGCGTCATCGGCTTTATACTTTGGGTGACATGCAAAAACTTGTCAAGATGCTTGTTGGCATCATCACCCGGTCCATGAAATGGACACGAATTTTAAACATGTTCGTTCATATCGTTCTTAAGCCCAAAATTCATTGCTTGAATTGCAATCAGGGCAATTGGTCCACCCTGACCATTCAAAGTTGGTTGGCACAACTTCTCCATCGTTCGGAGGTCGAGAACTGGTAAATCACCTCCTCTGGCAAGAGGTGGTCCGTCATTACCGGCTCCGTTAGTAGCCATGTTAATTTCCTCAAAATTGTTCTAAAGATTAAGATCAACACGAGTCCTTCTTCGAATTGTACGTTCAGGATCTTGGAGAGGCGGAAAAAGATTCCTTGTCAAAGATCGAGTGCTCATGCACTAAAAAGAAATATAAAAAGAGAAATTATACTAATTAATTTTTTTGGTTTTTTGGACAATTGATTCACAAAGATTTATTTTAATAACGGACAATGAGATAAGACAACTCAAACCTAATAATCAACAAGCTTCGCGGTAGCTCTCTAAAAGAAAAACGCACAAAGGAGCGGAGGAGTAGGAAAGTGCGAAGCTATTAAAAACCTTCTCCTTTAGGGTCGTAGTTCCACGGAACAACCCTCTTTATACCCCTCTTATAGTTTATTTAACTTTCAAAGGTTAGCCGTACCTCGCAAGTGACACAAAAAGCAAGTTTTTGATATTTGGTTCGGAAACTTATTAATGATAATACTCAAAGTTGAGAGTATTATATACTTGATTCATTTTATTTATATATAAGGACAATTTTTTTATATTTTGATTTTTTCTTGTCTTATATATAATAAAAAAGAAAAAGAAACTCTTTTTGTATTTTTTTATAAGAAAATAAGCAAAATAACTTCACACGGAAGGATCTTCAAAGCACTAATTGTCAAACATCGGAAACGACAATCGTCTTACACTCCTCCCCGGCAGCGGCGCCAAAAATTGATTCTTGCAATAATATATATATAATTAATAATACAAGTAAATTCCAACAAATTACCCTTGAACAAGGTAACTAGTCAAAATCTACCAAGAAAATCAATATATATATCCGGAAGTATCGGCTTCTCACTTTAAAAGCAATTAAAGTTTAAAACCGGACCCAGGTCGTTTTGTCCCAACGAGGTGTGCAATGGAAATTCAAAATTCGGTTTGATATTTGATGTTTAAATTCACAAAGATTTGGATTTGATAATGATTCCTAAGACTACGGGAAAAACATATTAGGCATTCTAATTTAACAAATAAGCACAAAATCAAGTACAAGAATCCTAAAAAGGCACTAAATTGTCAACTATATCAAAATTAAACCCTAAAAATGCAAACTTAGTTTCTAAACCTCCAAAATGATAAAAAAAAATTTCTAAAAAGGAATTATATTTTTTTTGACTTTTTAATAATTTTTTATGAATTAAAAACCTATTTAATCAATTTAAAATCCTAGAAAATGACAAATTAATACCTAAAAATTTCAAAAAATCATTTTCTACATTAGAAAATTCTAAAACATGATAAGAACTTAGAAAAATATTTTTAACTACTTTTTATAATTAAAAACTAATTTCTAAAATTAAATCAAAAAGCTAAAAATGAAATTTAAAATCTAAAAATGATAAAAATGATTTTAACTTTTGTAAACCTCAAAATATTAATTCTAAAACTAAAAACTATTTTTTTGAATTAATTTACTATTTTTAAATGACTTTTTAAAATTTTCAACTACGAAAATTAATAAAAAATAACAAATAAAGTTGGAAAAATCTAAAAAATTACACAAAAGTCCTAAATGATGATTAGATTCTAGGAAAAATAAGCTGGTTAACCCAGCTTATCAAATAAGCTCGAATAAGCCTAAAATAAGCTACGAAGTTAAAAATGCAAATGGGCTCAAAATGAGTATAAGAAATAAATTGTGCAAAGTATAGCAGATGGTCATATCTGGTGCTGATGGTAGCAGAGTGTGTGTGTGAGGCTTTGGTTTGGAAAGGGGGAGGTCATGGGTTCGACCCCCATGCCTCTCTTATTTTGAAAACATTTTTTTTTATTTTTCTTTTTGAAACTTATAAAATAAGCCAAGTCAACAAAATTTAACAAAGACACTTTTTATGTAAACCACAAATAAGCACAGGAATAAGCACTTTTAGTTCACAGTTTAAGCCTTTTTTACACTAGGTTATATAAAGCAAATTTTTTTAGCTTTTAAAAACTAAATAAGCTAAGGCAACTACTAAATAAGCTAAGACAGATAAACACCACACCTAATAAGCAAATCTAAACAAAAATAAGCAAAGGAAACAAGCAAATAAGCACAGAAAAGCAAATAAGCAAAATGTACTAAAACTGCTAGCCAGACAGCCTATAGGGGCAATTTTAGGCTTAATTTAAATCCCTTTAATGGATCCTTATGGTTGTAAGACCTCAAAACAGATGAAAATTGGACTTCAAATAACCAGTAGCAACATTTAAAAATTATTTTGAAATTAAGAATAAGCCACAATAAGCAATTGAAAAAACAGTTTTGGATTTAAAAAGATACTTAGCAAATTTTGACAGAATTTGACAAGACCCAAACCAAACTTGCAGAACTATACTAAACCTATTCTAGTGCATCTTGACACTTGAACATACATAAAAACAACACACAAAAGCTACTTATGAAAATCTATTCAAATAAGCTTAATGACAAGGCAAAAATTAACAGATTCAAATAGTGGTTGCTAAAACTCTTAAAACTAAATTTTAACACTTAAGACCTTTTGAAAAACTAAAGTTTATAACTAATTTAGGCTAAACTAAGTTGACCCAATAGTCTGAACCATTTTTGACCCATTTTGACCCACAAACTTAGTTAAACCAAACACCCCTTTTAAAACTAATTTCAACATTTTAAATTGATTAAAACTGATTTAAACTTAATTTTCCTAATACCAGATGATTAACAAGTCTAATAAGTGGTAATAAGCAGATTTTAACAACTAATAAGTACTAGATTAAGCTAGAACAGATTATGCTACTTTTTTAATCTAAAATGACAGATCTTAAGGAAAACTTCAAACAAATGATTTTTAAACTACAACTAAGCAATATAAACTAAAAACATCATTAAAAGCATAGATAAGCATATATAAGCAATAAATAAGCACCAAACAGCAGTAAATAAGCAAGAGCTTAAAATTAAGCAAAACTGAAAAAGGAACTTACAAGGGTCCTTCAGCTTTAAGATTAAATAAAACACCACCAAACCATTATCCTAACACCTCCCATGAGGTTCTAACCCATGGCCATCCATAATACACCATGCTCCAGAGTTCTTTATGTATTTCTTTTGTGATTTTTGGTAAAAATGATTTAAACTTTATAAGTTATGAAGAAAACTTATAATGCTTAAGTTAGTAGCTGAAATAAGTAGTAAAACAGACTATGAGAGCTTAAAACATACTTTTTAAAACATAGATTGCATTAATATTAAAAACAAAATTTGACAATAAAACTTAGATTTTTATTAAACTAAAAATTACAACGCTTAAAAGAAAGTACAATAAGTTAAAAACAGACTAATATAAGCTGAAAAGTAAAACTCGGTTCTCTCAAAGGCTCACAATAAGGACCTATTTATAGAAACGTCTTCAATGTCTTGGGTCTTAAACTTGCGTTTCTTTTGTGAGTGAGAACTGAGACGTGCTTTTGGTGTGAGGAGAAGTCAAGTCTTCATCTTGGCCATCTATCTTGAGTGTCCTCCAAGGGGTTTGATCTCAACCCTTGATTCTTTATCATCTACCTTGAACGAATAGGAGTAAAGGGGATTGCCAACATGGCAATTGGCCATGTGAAGTGAGGTTTGGTTGATATGGGGATAGGTTTGTTGTTTTGTTGCAGGGGGTGCAGGGGTTGAGGGGAGAAGACATAAAAATGGCAAATTGGCGGGAAAGAGTGTTGTTCTGTTTGTATACCTGTTTTAGTAAAAACAGGGGTGAATGTTTGGAGATTTGGCAGGTTTGGCCCTTTAACTTGTTATATGTTATTACACTTTCAGTCTTTGTGGTGTTATAAGTTTAAGGAAGTTGGCAGGAATAGCCCCTTAAGTTGTGTAGTTGATTTACACCCACAGTCCTTTGGACTTAACAGCGTTAAGGGTTAAGGGGTTTTAGGCTTAATTGCAGTTAAAAAGGGGATTGGGCTTAGTATTTGTTTGGGCCTAAAATGGTTTCTTTAACCATTTAAGTCTTCATATGATACATTAATGGGCTGACCCGACCCATTAGATCGGTACGGGTGGGCCTATTAAGTATTTCTTCGTTTTTCGACTTCGGCTTTGACTTTGACTTTGTCGGGGTTGACTTTGGTTGACTTTTTGACTTTGACTTTTTGATTATTTGGCTTTGATTTTGACTTTTTCTTCACGCTCTTTCCGTTCTCGTGCTCGGTTTTGTCATTTTGGCTTTGTTTTTGTCATTTTCTTAGATATCCGTTACCTACACAATACAAATGCAAAACATACAAATACAATGTATTTTTGGGTACGTTTTTGGTCATTTTAGTATGTTTTTAATGGAAAATGATATGTATAAGTAAAGACATACCAGTGTATCAGTTCTGAAACCAGTTGGGTGACATGATGTCACTCAACTTGTGGTATTTTTCTAATTTCCTGGTTGTCTTCATTGTTACAAATCCTTGGTCATATATATTTCTACACGGGTTTGTTAATCTAATCTCTGCATGCCACTGACCATTACTATCCTCTTTTTTGTTAAAACATCTAGTGTAATCGGGTTTCCACTCAACATGTTGCAATGCGATATGCAATGATCCAAGAAAACTAACAACTTTATTCAAGACACATATCTTTTTGAACTGATTCATCACTTCCTGTAAAGCTAGAGACCAGTCCAACGGATCGCTACAGTTTAAGTACCTAGCAGGTTTTGGTCCGTATATCGGTGATCCAAATTTGTTTCTTTGAAATTCATAATCCTCTTCATCATCATTGTCGCTTTCTGTAGTGTCCAAGCTTGTTTTGGCTGCATGAAAGGTTTGATGGCATATTCCATTAAAAGTGGACCTGATGTTGTCGATCGTGTTCAGGATGCCACCACAAGTGTGTAGAAATCCTATTCCTACCAGTATCGGTGTGTCTTTATCAATTGGCATGTCTTGGATGAGAAACTTTGCTTTGATTGTGGTTACACCCACCTGTCACAGAACATTGCTTAGAAGCCCCATAGGCTCTGCCTTCGAGTGGTTCAACATCGAGATCCCCTTATTTGCATTTTGAACTTCCTCTCTACCCAGCTATTTGTAGATGCGGTATGGTATTACATTGATATCTGAGCCAGTGTCTACTAGTGCATCGTGGTTGATTTTTTCCTCTAGTCGGATCGTATTTACGAATGCTCCAGGATCATCTTTTTCTATTAACGCTTCTCCTTTGATTCTTATTATGGCTTCTTCCTCCTCTTTGTTTATTCCATCTCACTTCATCTTGTCCAAATTGATCTCGTTAAGTATCTTCTTATACTTGTCACTGTACGCCATAGTCTCAATTACATGTCTCTCCTCCTCCAGTATATAGTATCTTTCATAAATACTGATAGCCAACGCTTCTCTTTTAGCTTCCTCTTGAGTCAATGGTGTTCCAGTAGACATTGAGGGTTCTATGTCAGACTAAATTAACTAGTATTTCTCTAGCTACTTCCTTTTATTTCTATTGCTCTTCCCCATCTTACAAACGAACTGCGAAACATTTTCTCCTTTAATAATTGGGATATCCCTAAAGTTAAGATCATTTAATAAGAGATCCCAGTCATCACCAATCTTTTCTTCATTAGAACTAACCAAAAATGGATCGAGTTCAGGGTATATCGTAACAGTTTCATTCCCGAACTCAGCAATTGCTTTGGTTAGTCGCAAGAATGATCTTCCAAAAACCACTCCTGGTTCAACATCATCTTCTTTAGGATTTATTATAAACTTCACAAAATAAATCTCTCCTCTCAAATCTATGATCAATTCTTTCTTAACTGCCTTATTTCTACGCTTCACCTCATGCTCCAAACATAATTTCACTGCAAACTTATTCGAGATCATATTTTCTTCTACTACAAGATTTATTTCCCCATCATATGCTTCCAATCCATTAATGAAACAAGGTGCCACAAATCTATTACTAATCTCTTCGGTCTTCATTTTGTGAAAAACCATAGCCTTTGCTTCTTTCTTTCCTCCATTGTTGGCTATGTCCTGAAATTCAGGGGAATTCCATTCTCCATGTCCTTTGCCTTTATCACTTGATATCTCAATGACATTCTCTCCTAAGCAAGTTTTTCCAACACTAGAACTTGGATCCATAATTCTTATAGGACAACACAGCAATAGAATAACCGTTAGTGGGTTAGTTAAAACCGGAAATAATACTTTTTTACACTTACATAGTATTAATAAGCAGATTACATTCAATAAACGGAACAATTTATTTACGAAATTCAAGATATGGGCAAATTTTGATTATCCAGGAGGTAAAGTGCGTCGCACTTTAGAGTAAGTGCGGCGTACTTCCTGAGCTTTTGTAAAACTTTTATATTTTTTAACAAAAACTGGCGTACTTAGAAGTAAGTGCGCCGTACTTTTATAATTTTTAGTTTCACTTTTTAAATAAGCATAATCTGATAAGCAACATTGAGCAAATAAGATAAACACATATGCACTTATAAATTTAAACAAGAGAGACATAAGGCATTATTTTTTTGTTTTTTTTGTTTTTAGAATATAAATTACTTGTATACAAGAATTCAACAATTAAGCACATAAGGAAAAAGATCCACATGTTTTCAGTGTTGATTTTATAGTTTTGAAAAGGTTTTGGGTTTGTATATTCTCTTCTTAAAAACTGGTTTTGTTTTGTAAAAATTGCAGGAAGTGCGGCGTACTTGGAGTAAGTACGGCGTACTTTCTGAAATTGCAGAAAAACCGATGCACAAAGGGAATGTGCGGCGCACTTTCTGAGAAAAATGAATTTCTTGGGTCAGTTTGCTAGAAAACTGTACGACAATTTTGAAAATTTGGTTTGTAAAATAGTAATGACTTAACTAAGAATGATTTCAATCCCTAGCAGCAGTGCCAAAAACATTTGATGTGTTTCGAAAGCTTTAAATTTATAAGACTGAAAATACTGATTAATTAGACGGAAACACACGGGTTAAAGTATAACCCACGTATGTAGTATAATCTTTTAGGTAAGACCAGGTCATTCCATGGGATTGGTAATTCTAAGTAAAGTCGGGATATTTTACGAAAATGGTTATCTAATAGACTGTCACGATCTAAAGATAAAGGTTTAATTCAAGATATTAAAATGATATTTATTTGAACTAGGGATAATGGTGATGAACAAGCATATAATCAAGCAAGCATGAATTTAAGCATAAAAGTATGAATAGATGGGTAATTATTCAAACAATTATATATTTCATATATTAGAGAATCCTTTCGACCTTTAATCTTTAATATATAAAATGCTTTAAGGTTGATTCAAATATAAAAGTGATGATGATAAAATCCTTTAATCAAGTTCGTTAGACATATGATTAAGTGTTAAACATTTTCTTATCCGGTTTGATAAATATTTTATTAGTCAATTCTCACAAGACTAATATCGAATTGCCATAGACAAACAACGCGAAATGTAAACATATTGGTGGAATATTTTGATCCATATCCACTAAGTATGAATAATCAAACATAGAACAAGTATCCAGATAATTAAACATCGAATTCATCATTATCACATTCATAAGCAAAACATTAAGGCTTGCTCATATCATTATCTATATTAGCCTAAATAAATATAAATGACTACTCCATATTCATAGCAATCAAACACATAAAAAACATCATAGATTCAAAAAATATTATATCCAATAAGGATAACGTGTTTATACCAATTCCACAAGCAAATGGTATGGTTTATTACAAGAACTTCCTTGATCCAAACACTAGTTTAACCGGAATTATAACTAGTAACACTTCTTCTCCACCACCCTTGGCCTGAATATCTTCCTCCGTTATGATTATAACCTGGAAATTATGAAGATTCAAAGAATACTTCAACCTTTCCCTAGAACTTCCTTATAACTTTGCTAAGAAAATTCCCTAATATCTTACAGATGATTTGAGAGATGATTATGAAGAATGGGATGCCTTATACACTGAATTTCAAGCCCCTTTTATAGTTGTAGATGGTGCTTCAGTTGCTGGAATTGGGGGAGTGAAGAGTTGCACAATCATTGCAATCATTTATGATTTTGGAGTAACTGCAGGAGAAGTGCGCCGCACAAATAAAATTATGCGCCGTACTTAGTCAATTAATTAAAGTGCATTAACACGCTTTGAAACCGCACTTCATAGAAGTGCGCCACACTTTGGCTCTTTTTTATTAACTCTTTTTTTCTAGATCCTTCCATTAACGACCGTTAGCATATTTAACAGAATATCTTTGCACGTTTAGTCCTTTTCGTCATACTTAATCCCGAAACAATTATTATACAAACAAACAACTAAATATTCAATATTTCATGCATTAACATATATTTTCCACATGTTTTTGAGGGATATTTTATGTATATTTTGAGCGTCATCACCCTGATGTTTTGCTCAGTAGATTCTCCAAGTTGAGTTTATGAGCAAGAATGTGTGTTGTGAATGCGCCTGGATACTAACATGACTACAACACATATAGGATTCCAGATGATCGATACTTTACCAAATTTGTCAATTTCTTTTCCAGCGAGGTCTTGTGCAAAATATAGGAAAAACATGCAAAATCCTATCTCGGGTATCCTATGATTAATAAATAATAAAAACAATAAACTGTACAGGCAATCAATACGCCGTATCCAAAAACTTGGATACGCCATATAAAAAGACCTGTAAAAACTATCAATACGAGTCAGTCTGCCAAATACGCTGTATCATGTGCATGAATACGCCGTATAGACAGATCTGACAATAATGTTTTAAATGCAGAACAATACAGACATTCAGTACGCCGTATGGTATGGAGCGGATACGCTGTATTAATGTCTCGGAAGACAAACTCAATAAAAATAAATAAAAACAATCTGGGTTGTCTCCCGGGAAGCACTTTTCTTTCAGCTAGTCTTTAAGTTAGACTTTTTCATCAGCTTTTACGTCTACTTGGCTTTTGTTACCATCCACCCTTCGTCCATCCTATGAAAGATCTCTTGGTACGTACGACATGCATCTTCATTTGTACTCGTCAAATCATCGTATTTATGTTCTTTTATAGCAACATACTCTTTGTCTTCACCGAATGAATACTTGATCATCTCAAATCTACTTATATTGCAAACTAATGTTTCTTGGTGAGGGTTATCAGATAATTTGCATTTTTCTTCGTTTTCATGTTCTTCTTTATTTCCCCTTTCTTCATGATCAAGGATGGTATTATCATAGCCATCCCATCTTCTCCAACCTTCATTATGTGATTCATCATCTTCATCAATCATTCCTTCCATGATGGCTTTATTTTTTTAAAGCTTTGCCTTTAAGTTTGCCATCCTCCAATGCTTCATGCCATTCTAAATCTTGATAACGGAGTGTGTTCCCAATTATGTATGCTCCTGGAAAGTTCTCACCATTACAATATCCATCATCTTTCCAGCTACAAGTTGGCCATTCCGAATGTCCATTCTTGAATAAGAATGGTTTACAATAATGTTCAACAGGAGTGGGTTCCTCCCATACTCCATTGTCTGTTCATGGTTTTTTATGTACCCATGGTATGTCTTTATTCCACTCATATATCCAGTCATCCATATATTATTTTAGGTTTTAAATACATCAATATCTTTAGTAAGGAAATTTGGATCAATTTGTAAAAGATAATTAAATTCCTTGAAGGTCCTGTACGTAGGTGTCTCGAAGTCAAATACATTAGTGTCGATCCTAAAGATTTCAACAACTTCATCATCATTATCAGAATCGGAGTATTCTTCGTCAGTAAGTTCAACTTCATCATCACCTCTAGTCTAATAAATCCATAATGCATTCTTTGTATATTGATCCATTGTCTTATGGTTATAAAATTTCGACGCCAACCATTTAGTAAATTCAACATTAGATGGATCATATTCCATATCAACATCTGATCCAAGTGTCATCTATTGTTTCGAATCATCTCCTTCATTTAAGTCACATGGAATGTTAGCAAGTCTAAGAATTTCAACCTCATAGGTAAATAAATCGTCATCTATTTTGCTCATCCGGTTGAATTCTTTGTGAAAAATTTCAAGTGATGCATTACAAGTGAATGAATCATCACTGATCTTTACAAATTCAATTTTCTCAAACCCTTCCTTGATTACCTTTGTCATTGTTACTGAGAATAACCAGAAAATTATTAATAAAAGCAGTTGGAAAATGGCATGTATAAAATTTTAAGCTTTAAGCTCGAGTATGAAATTTGCTAGTGTATCAGACGATCGATAAGCCGTATTCAATTGATATGAATACGACATATCAATCTATTGAATGGATACGCTGTATTGGTAAAGAAAGTTAGATACGCCGTATTCAATGGAAGTTGATATACCTATCAGGTTATCGACCAGAACAGTGTATAGAAAACAATTTAAAACACACATACAAACAAATAAAAAAATATACAAGCAAACAATTAAAAGCAAATATACAAGCAAATACAAATATACATAATTTTACAAACTTTTACACTAATCTAATTTACACTAATTAATCTAAATTACACTAATCCTAAGGGTTAAGTTAATCTAATGTTAAAAACCAAAATATAAATAAAAGTCAAGATTTAAAATTTCACTCCCCGGCAACGGTTCCAAAAACTTGATTGTGTCGTCGTGTAGGTGTAGTTTATGAGAGTTCAAGTTTTAAATTAATATTTTGTCAATTTTACCTAAAACAACACTTTAACGGGCAATGTACCTGATCAGAAGGAGTTTCATGGTAAGTAAGGTGTCGATCACTAAGAGCGAGAACTAATCTTTTATTTTATTAATATTTTGGTTAACTAAACTAAGTTAATTTAAACTATGTTAATTATATTTTATGTTAAACCTATGCTAAACCTATGTTAATCCTAATTCTAACAGATAAGGAGGTTTTCAGCCTGAGAGACTGGCACAGGTTTGTGGTAACTTAGATCAGCTTAAGACACAATAACATACCCAAGCAAACAGACAAAAGATAGAAGAACGGCCTAGCCAAATATAAGAAAACTGTATTAACCATGATTAATCCAATTAGAACGTTGGTTTGTTTATTTAGTGCAATGAATACTTATCTCGAGGCGGCATATCATTCTTAAGACTTAGGCGTTACTTCTTCCTATTTGCGAATTATAATCTATTTTAGGGATTAAATCAATGGTGATCTTGTTAAACCCTAGCTCATAGAGACTTTACCTACTTACTACTTAATGGCAATTTATATACTAGTAGTCCACTGGCCAAGTCTTTACTAATTGATTAAGAACGTACTCGTTGATCCCAAGGGTCACCTACCGGTCTAACTAAGCTCACTAATCTAAAGGCGAAGATAAGTCATTATTTGTGATCCTATTGGTCTAGATATGTAAATCACTATATGGAGAGCCATCCCAGCATCTAGCTAACATGTTCGGTATCACTAGATCCAGTTGAATGATAGGTCGCATACAAAAGCACGTAAACAAGTATAAATTAATAAACATAAACAAGAAATCAATGATAAATTAAGCATTCGAGATAAACAAACCAAACATTCAAATTTTCATAATAATGGCTAATACCCAAGGGTATTAGCCCTTAAATGTCATAATCAATACAAGAGTAATAATCCAACCAAGGTAAACTAACCGAGTTAAACAAATGATACAATAATAAACAATTACTAGAGTATAAGAGATTATAAAGTGTTTCTTATGGAATTGATAGCTTTGCTTGACCTCTCATGCTCTTCTTATCTTCTGAAAATCAACTTTTGTAGTTAGGGTATCGAAATTTTGATCAAGCACACTAAAAACCCGTTTTTAGGTTTTCTATTTATAGGGTCTGGAATTTAGTCGATGCGGCGTATCGAGATAGATGGATACGGCGTATCGGGGGTTTCTTGGAGTAGGGACCACGTTCGATATCTTCCAGAATATTTTATTACTTTAAATCGAATACGACATATGGAGGTCTCTTGGATACGGCGTATTGGTCTTTGAATCTTTATGGATTATCGTAAAGTGCAGGCACATATACGCCGTATCTTCCTTGATGGATATGACGTATAGGATATCAGAACAATAATCTTCAAATGTCTTCACTTAAGCTCCAAAATGCGTTCCTTTTTGATAATCTTCACCAAGTACTCCATTATTACTTCAATTCTTAAATATAAATGATTAAGTAACAATTCTTGCAGCAATCATACAAAATGGGTTATTTACATGGGATAAATGATGTTATAAAAGTGATGTTATTTGATGTCATCAGTCGTCGAACACATTCCCACATAGCCTTTTCATCCTTATAGTAGTCTACACTCGAATAAATGCAATTTGGAATCCCCAAAAGAATGTAGTTGATAGTGTATGCCTCAACCTTTACTTGTTTCCTTTCTTTAGTTTCTAGATTAGTATCGAGTTGCACCCTTGTTGCCGATTCCATTGGTGGATCAGAATCTAGATTACCCTAAATAGTAACAACCCTTCGTTGTAATGGACCTTGTTCAATAGAGTTCTTAAGATATTTTCCATTAGGTTTGCTTTCAATATATCTCATGAATCTTCTTGACCATTGGATGTAACTACCTTTTAAAGCATTGAAGGACGGGTTTCTAAACCATCGCCAATTATTAACTGTTAAACTTGTAAAGTAGGTTGATACATTTTGAAATGTAGTATGAAATGCTACTTAGATCTTATAGGCGATATAGATTTGTTTGTGAATTTTGTGGTTAAGAATGATTGTGTTATGATTTTGATGTTTTGATTGTGTTAGGATGTGTTTGATTAGGTTATAATGGTGTTTGAAGTGTGTTTTTGAAGTTACCTCGATGATATACTTGACCTAAGTTATTAAAATGATTAACTAGGTAACATAAGTTGATGTTTTGGATGAACTATGTAACCTTTGTTGATAATTTTGATGAACTAGGTAACTCAATGTTGATGAATTTGATGAACTAGGTAACTTGGACGAAGTATATAGCAACTAGGTAAAGTGTATGGAAGGAATGATGTAGGTAGCTTTAGCATTAGTTGTTATTTCTCACTTAAGTTGGTAAAAAGAGGCTTTTGACTTTGTCTTAGCTTCTAAGTAGGTAAATTTTCCAAAAGAGGGTTTTGACTCTTTGACTACGAAGATAAGAACTTGGTAAAATTTCCTCCTTACACACCACTTTTAAAACACATTAAAGACACATTTTTTCAACATTTTAATCCAATATCCTTATAGATTCATGTTCTAAACATTTAAATCTAACATAACATCTAAACTTTATGATCAAAACACTTTTAAAAAATCAAAATCTTTTGAGTCATTTTCCCTTGTGAGCCGTTCAAACCAGAGGAAGAAAAACAAGAAAATTTTGCCAACTTTTTATGTTTTTATGAATGGTGTTTGACTGAAACTTATTCTAAACATAATATTACACAAATATAACAAGATTACAAGTGTATAAGATCGTGAAACAAGAAAAATCAAACAAAGACCTCATATGAACTTGGTAAATGGTACGAATACCTCAAGAAACAAAAATATTCAATTTTTACAAGTTTTTAATATGTGCAGGGCCGTCCCATAGTTTTTAAGGGTCCCGTGCAAAAATTATAGCTTAAACACCAAAATTTATCTATACACAAAATAGGCTTATAAATTTTTCAAAAACCGGTTCTAATTAACTTTTTTTTCAAAGACACTAGATACATTTCAAGTCAAATTTGTCACCTTAATATTATTCTCATAGTTTCCTCGACAATATCTTATATCTTCAGTATCTTAAATCCATAAACAAACTTACCATTCATGACAAATTTCTTACAAATAGGCTTAAAGTGTCAATTTTGTCATCTTAGTTACGCTAGTTTATAAACAAAATTTAAAAACTAGGACAAAAAGTGTACATACAATTAACTATAGATTATTAACTGTAGATAACTTAAAGTATTCATCTTCTTCACCGGTCCCATATCCATCCTCTGTTAATGTTTTATCATTTGGAAACTTTATAAAAAAAATCAATTTTCACTTTACCTGTCAAGATTAGTTTTTCTAGGGTTTTGGAACACATACTTAGTAATTTTAGGTCAATAGTCGATCTATATCATTATCAAGGTATAAAATCATGGGTCCCTTTCAAAATCGGAGGCCCTGAGCGGTTGAGCACTATGCACATTGATGACATCAAATAACGTCACTTTTATAGCATCATTTATACCAGCTAAATTGCTCGTTCTATATTATCTTATGCATGAATTGGCACTTAATTATTTATATTAGTTATTTACAGTAAATATCGAGCAAGTGAAGTTTAACTAAAAGGCGCACATTTTGGAGCTTAAACAAAGAAATCAAGAATCTGCTGTTCTGACAACCAATACGTCGTATCCATCAAGGAAGATATAATGTATTTGTGCCTGAACTTCACAAGAAACCACGAAGACCAATACGCCGTATACAGAAGACCCCATACGCCGTATCAATGATCAAATATTGGAATATTCTAGAATATTATAATCGTGGTCCCCACTCCAAGAAAACTCCAATACGTCGTATTGAACTCTTTCAATACGGCGTAACGACCGAATTCCAGAGGCTATAAATACTGAACCCTAAATACAAATTTAGTGTGCAACTTTTATACCAAAGACTGAGAGAAAGGCAGTAACCACCAGATTCGATTTTTAGAAGAAAAGAGGAGCAACAAAGGTTTTGCAATGCCCTTCAATCTATAGGAAACCCTTGTAAATTCTTATACTCTTAATATGCGTTCGATTGTTGGTATCATTCATTAACTTGGTTAGGTTACCGTAATCATTCGTCTATCAAACTTGTATTCTTTTCAATGGCTATTGGCTAATACCTTTAGGTATTAGCCATGATTATAATAATTTAATGTTTAGTTTATGTTTATTCTAATTTCTTCTTCTAAATTATGTGTTGTCTTATGTTTACCAATTTATACTTGCTTGTGTACTTAAGTACGCGACCTATCATTCAACAAGGTCTAGAAAGTAGACCAAGTGGACTAGATACTAAGATAGCTCTCCATATTGCGATTTATATATCTAGAGCAACAGGATCACAAGTAATGTGCTATCTTTACTTCTGGTTTAGTGAACAAGTTGGACTAGCAGGTGACCTAGGATTAAAAAAGTGACATTCTGATTCCTTGAGTAAAGATTTGGACAAGTGGACTACTAGTATATAAAGAGTCGTTAAGCAGTAAGTTAGTAAAGTCTCATTGAGCTAGGATTCGATAAGATCACCATTATTGTCTCCTAAGATAGATTATAAATAACCGCAAAGAGGTTTATGCGGATTTGGTTAATTGTGACAAAATTGCCAAGTCTAGGTCTTAGGAAGAAGTACCGCCTAAGTCTAGGAATGATATATCAACAATGAGATAGGACAATCATTGCACTCATAAACTAAAACTAGCATTATATTTGATTAAACATGGTTAATATGTTTTACTTACATAAGGCTTGACCACTTCTCTACCTTCTAATTATCAACTTGTGTGTGTTATTTCCTTCATCTTAGTTTAGGCAAACCAAAACTTGTGTCAGTCTCTGAGGCTGAAAACCCCCATTTTAAATTAGTTTAGGTTTAATTTTGATATAGCATAGAATAGATTAATTTAGGATTAGCTTAAGAAAATACTGATAGATCTAGGAATTAATGTTCTCACTCTTAGTGATAGACACCATACTTACCAACGAAACTACAACGGATCGGGTACACTGCCCGTTTGTGTTGTTCTAGGTATAGTCAGAAAAATATAAATAGTAAAACTTGATAACAAATAATACATACATACAACGACACATCAAGTTTTTGGTGCCGTTTCTAGGGAGTGAAATTGTTTAGGTCTTATTTATTAGTGTTAATAGTTTAGTTTAACTTAGATTAGTTTGCATTGTATATTATTGCGTATTATATGTTTTAAATTTTTTGCATTGTTTTTCTTTTCTGTTACTGTTCTGGTCGACTGACCAATATGGCGTATTCAAACTATTGGATACGGCGTATTAACCTTTCGACACAGATACAACGCATTCTGTTCAACAGATTAATACGGCGTATTCAGTTAATTGAATACGGCGTATCGATCATCTGATACAGCAGCAGTTTATATTTTTCATATTTTGTTCTCGTTTGTAGTTTCTGTATTTTCTCTCTTCCGAGCCTATCCTACTGATAGTTTATCCTCTGTTTCAGGAGTGCATGACCAGGAGTTCTACCAAAGACCTCCTTACACCTTTCAAAGAACCTGAACAAGTGATGACATCAAATAACGTCACTTTTATAGCATCATTTATTCCATGTAAATAAAACCCATTTTGTATAATTATTGCAAAGATTTGTTAGTTAAACATTTGTATTTGAGAATTGCAGTAATTATGGAGTACTTGGTGAAAGTTAACTAAAAGGCACACATTTTGGAGCTTACATGAAGATATTTGAAGATTACTGTTCTAACAACAAATATGCCGTATGCATCAAGGAAGATACGGCGTATATGTGCCTGCACTTCACAAAAGACCACGAAGGAAACAAGATCCAATATGCCATATCCAAGAAAGACCAATACGCCGCATTCAAGCCATATGGAAATAAAAAATTTAGAAGATATCTAGTGTGTTCCCTACTCCAAGAAACCCTCAATACGCCGTATTGAAGACTTTCGATACAATGTATTGACCTTTTTCAGACCTTATAAATAGAAAACTCAAAAACGAGTTTTAAGGGTGCTAAATCATATTTTCGATACCTAAACCATAAAAGTCAATTTTTAGAGAAGAAGAGCAGAAGAGGTCTTGCAACGTAATCAACTCCATATGAAACAACTTGTAATCTCCTATACTCTTGTAATCATTCAGTTTTTGGTATCATTCGTTAACTCGGTTAGTTTACCTTGGCTAAATTATTACTCTTGTATTGATTATGACGTTTGAAGGCTAATACCTTTGGGTATTAGCTATTATTATGAAGATCTGAATGTTTGGTTTATTTATCTCGATTGCTTAATTTATCATTGATTGCTTGTTTATGTTTATCAATATATAATTGTTTACATACTTTTGTATGCGACCTATCATTCAACTGGATCTAGTGACACGGACCAAGTAATCTAGATGCCGGGATAACTCTCCATATAGTGATTTATACATCTAGACCAATAGGATCATAAATAACGAGCTATCTTTGCCCTTAGATTGTTAGCTTAGTTGGATCAGCAGGTGACCTTGGGATCAACGAGTACGTTCTCAATTAATTGGTAAAGACTTGGTTAGTGGACTACTAGTGTATTAGTTGCCATTAAGCAGTAAGTGGGTAAAGTCTTTATGAGCTAGAGTTTAACCAGATCACCATTGCTTTAATCCCTAAGATCGATTGTAATCAGTAAATAAGGATGCTTTATGCGGATGCGTTTAATTGTGACAGAATTCTATGTGTCTAGGTTTAAGGAAGAAGTATCGCCTTAATCTTAAGAATGATATGCCGCCTCGAGATAAGTAATCAATGCACTAAATAAACAAACTAATGTTCTGATCGGATTAATAATGGTTAATACAGTTTTCTTATATTTGGCTAGACCACTCTTTTATCTTCAGTTAATTGGCTTGCGTGTGTTTGAGTGTCTTAAGTTGATTTTAGTCACCACAAAACCCTTGCTAGTCTCTTAGGCTGAAAACCCCCTTATCCGTTAGATTTAGGATTGACATAGGTTTAGCATAGGTTTAACATAGGATAGAATTAACTTAGTTTAGATAACCAAAATATTAATAAATTGAAAGATTGTTTCTCGCTCTTAGTGATCGACACCATACTTACCACGAAACTACCACCGACCGGGTACACTTCCCGTTAAAGTGTTGTTTTTGGTTATGTCGGCAAAATATAAATTTAAAACTTGAAATCATAAAATTAACACTACACAACGACACAATCAAGTTTTTGGTGCCGTTGTCGAGGAGTGAAAATTAATCATGATTTTTATTTGATATTTTGGTTTTTAACATTAGATTAAAGCTAACCCTTAGGATTAGTGTAGTTTAGAATAAGTTTATATTCCTGTCTGTTTGCTAATTGTGTTTATGTAATACGGCATATTTAGTTTACTGAATACGACGTATTAGTTATTTGACGGTTTTCTTTCCTAGTAAGTTTATTATAGGATGTACGACCCGAACATTACTATGGAAGAATACATCAGGCTCGAGGAAGAAAAAGCTCGAAAACGTGGAAAAGTGTTTAACTGGGAAACTGCTAAGTGGTAAGATCTGGTATGATGAAGACGTTTAGGACCTCAGATCCGTTCAAACCAAATTCCCAGCTATAGTCTTTAATGACGAATTAACATTTGAAAAAGCACTCTCGTGTGAACCCACGGTAAGTTCTCTTAACAACAATGAAATTGACTTTAGAATATCGTTTGACGAATCCGACGATGAAAATTACACGGTAATTTTTGACAAAAACTCATTTTCTTATAAAATAATTTTTGTCAATGATTTGAAAACGGATTCGAAAAATGATAATGAAAAAGTCAATATGCCTTCGTTTCCATCACCCGAGCCAAAGGTCAGTTATTTTGATGATTTAGACTTCTTTAAAGATTTTGAGAATGAATTTCCAGCAATTGTTTACAATGATGCTCTAACGTCTAAACCAGATTTCCTAACTGAACCCACTTTAAAGCCTCAACCTATCGATGAATTTGATTTGAAAGATGAAACATCATTGTTCGAACATGATGAAGAGGAACAAAATGTTTTATACTTTAATGATCTATTTCCTTTTAACGTAATTTATCCTGATGATTCAAAATCAGATAAAGACAATGATGAAGATAAAATAGATATTAAACAGTCTTTGGGGGGTAATGTAATAAATATCGATGATGGTGCCTATGCACATGGGTCAAATAAGCTTTTGGAAATAAGTCATGATAAATCTAATAAACGTTTCAAAGCTGAAACTTTTATCACGGAATTAAATGTTAATATCATGATTTGGAATCATCTTAACAAAGGGATGTCACTCATTTTCCTAATCAAGAATTTGCATGTTCCATTTGGCATCCCATTCGACCCCAAATTGTTTTATAAGGATGGGATTAATTTGGGGCAAGTCTAACTTAAAGACTTTTCTATAAACAAAAGTGCTTGCCGGGAGACAACCTAGAATGTATTTTCAATTTTTATCGAGTCTGTCTTCCCAGATATCAATACGGCCTATCCGCTCCATACCATACGGCGTATTGAATGTCTGGACATTACCAGTCCTTTATTTTTATGCACTTTAAACATTATTGTCAGTTCTGTCAATACGGCGTATTCATGCACATGATACGGCATATTCAACACACTGACCCGTATTTAGATATTTTTTACAGGTTTCTCGATACGGCGTATTCTATTTAATGGATACGGCGTATTGGTTTCTACTCTCTTTTCTTCTTCCTATTATGTTTGTTGGAATCGAGTGGGGCTAGGGTTAGGATTTAGATTTAGAGGTTTTTATGTGCCGTTATGTCTCACCCTTGCACCCTTTTTCCTGAGAATGAAGCAAATAAATTTTAGAATTGGTAATGGGTCAAATTGGTAGGATTGGGAAAACCCCCTTTTCGTTTTTAAACAGCAGAGCAATACGGAGTATCCACTAAAATGGATACGGCGTATTAACTCAAATTCACCCAAATTTTAAAAACATCAATACGACGTATTCAACAAATTGAATATGGCGTATTGATGAGCTAAATATCCTGCGTTTTAAATCTCATACGCCATATTAAATTATATCTATACAGCGTATTGACTATAGATCTCCATACGACGTATCCATATCTGAATACGCCGTATCTGCTCTCAGAACATAATGGTTAAAATTTATAATCTTTGTACTAATCTCGTTGATTTTACATATATGGCTCTTTCACCTAGAGATCAGAGGCACTAGTACCTTAGGTTTAAGGGATTACAGTACACTGATGCTAATATCATGGATTTTGAGACGAGGTTGTGTAAGATATACAGGAGAGAGGTACATAGGGTTCAGGTTTTTGATTTTGGGGGATTGACTGATCTAATGGCTGAGGGGTTGAGTAGTAGGATGCTGATGGAGCACAAGGATGCTCAGGGATAGGGTGTGTTTATTAGCCAAGCTTGGAGGCCGCTATTTGAGATTCAAGGCCCATTGGTGCATGAGCTCATTCGGGATTTCTTTAGTACTTTCAGATTTGGAGAGGCTGTGGTTGATCTTGATACGGCTGGAGCATTACAGTTTTAGTTATGAGGGGTTAGGCACCGCATGAGCTGGAGGCAGTTTATTTTGGCTTTGGGATTACATACAGCAGAGGAGATGGAGACTGTTGGGTTTGGTTTATACTGGGCAGAGAGTGGTAGGTAGATCTCCGACAAGGGAGATCTAAGCGCTTATTGGAGAGATATTTCTTCTAGGGAGGAATTTCCTGGTACAAATAAACCCCCTTCTTATACCTTATATAGGGATCCCTATGGCTAAATGAATTATGCCACAGGCTCATCACATGTAGCATTGTTGGGAGGAGCCAGGCACCTGAGAAGGTGACCATGAGTAATTTATTTTATCTAAGAGGGATGGATGTTGGCTCAGTCAACGTCCCTTATCTGTTGTCTAAGTACTTGAGTTTGTTTGCTTCGAGGAGGAAGCATGGGGCTATGATATCTGGAGGACAGTTTGTTGCTCATCTAGCTGAGCATTTTGGGTTGTTTACTAAGGAGAGACTTCATGGACTGACTGTGATTGTGCGAGACCTCCCTGTTATTGATATGGCTGAGTTGTTGAGGCTTCAGATTTATGAGGAGCTTAATGATATGTGCCCCTGAGGCCACTAAGGATGCTCCTGTAGTTGATGAGGGTGCTCCGGATGATCTAGCACCTATGTAGGCACCTCAGCCACCACATGTTGCCCCCAGGACTATGCCTTAGAGGATTGTGAGGCTCGAGGAGGAGGTGCATGAGTTACGGCAGAGCAATGTGGGACTACGTGGTGATGTCGACAGATCGATCACTAATCATAGTGGGTTTGCTACCTGGATGGTCAGTTGCATGACTCAGCTTATGGATGCTAGCGGTCGCACCTACCAGGCCTTCGACAGCACTCTTGTAGGCAGCTCGTGGTTACCTTATCAGAGACGCACCAGGCGCAGGACCGGTGATGCCAACACCTCCACAACCTAGCAGGACGAGCAGCAGCCAGACCCATGATCCCTCTACTCCTTATCTTTTTGTTTCTATCTTTTGTACATTTATATTATTCGTATCGTGATGTACCTAAACGTAAAACAAATTATCCTTTGATGTATATATTATGGTATGATGATTTTGATTTGTTTGTGCATGATAGAATCAAACCTGGCAGTAAGTTCAGCAATACAACTCATTGATTAATAGCGCACTCGAGAACCGTATTCGTTACATGAATGGAAGCTGGAGAGGAAAAGTGTTGAATCGATTAAAGGAAGCTGAAGGAAAAAGTATAACTTAAAGACTAGCTGAAAGAAAAGTGCTTCCCGGGAGACAACTCGGATTGTTATTTATTTTTATCAAGTTCGTCTTCCCAGACATCAATACGGTGTATCCGCTCCATACCATACGGCGTATTGAATGTCTGGACATTATCAGTCCTTTATTTTTATGCACTTTTAACATTATTGTCAGTTCTGTCTATACGGCGTATTCATGTACATGATACGGCGTATTTGGAAGACTGACCCGTATTTAGATACTTTTTATAGGTTTCTCAATACGGCGTATTCCAGTTTATGGATATGGCGTATTGGTCTCCTGTACAGTTTGTTTAGTTTATTCATAATTAACCGTAGGTACCGAGATAGGATTTTGCAAGTTTTCCCTATATTTTGCACAGGACCTCGGTGCAAAGAAATCGACAAAGTTTGTGAAGTATCGATCATCTAGAATCTTGTGTGTGTTGTAGTCATGTTGGTATCCAGACGCATTTACAACACACATTCTTACTCATAAACTCAACTTGTAGAATCTACCGTGCAAATATCAGGGGAATTTCTCATTCTAATTCTTTTAAATTCTCGTTTTTAATGTTTTATCTATACAACGAGGACGTTGTATAATTCAAGTGGGGGGATGGGAATTAGATTGTATACTTGTCCTATTTTTCACATAAAATGGTTAAATTATGCTTAATTTTTTTTCAAACATACTTTTGTGAAATTACTTGTTACATAACCCGCACACAATAACCCTTATTAGATATTGTGAGGATTTAACCTTATCCGTTTCTAAATGTTTACCCAAATACCACAAAAATATGAGTGTGTTGGTGATGTTGTAGACTTTAGAACTTGGCTTGGTATATCTATTTGAGACGACAATACTGAGTACTATGGATTTAGATGGAGTAACTTGTTTAAATTTGTAAATTTCTAGGATTACACCCAAAAAACCTGTATATGTTGTTTTATTAACTAACTACACTGGTTAGTTAACCCCCATATAAACCCTTTGTTTACTCTCATCTTAAGAGTAAGATGCCGTTAGAAAAACCAATAGAGCCAATCCTTTAGGAATTACACCAACTGTTTATTTCATTACACTTTTACACCTTAGCATACCATGTTAGATTAAGTCCATTTATCAATTGCTAGTTGCTTAAAGTGTAAAGTATGTATTTCCCGAGTCTTGTGTTAATTTTCTATCATTGGTACGGTTGGGAAGAAATTTGCACATTGCAAATGGGAATGTATAAAGTAGTCAAAACTCATATATTTTACTACCAACACAATTATTGGTACGTCCGAAGAATGAAGAATAATCAAAAGAATTATCCGGAGTTATTATGATCATGAAGATGGTGAAATTACACTGAGTTTTGTAGTTAGTATATGAAAAAAACAAGAATTTTTTTTAGAAAAAACCGCAACAAAAAAGAGGAGGAAAGTTTTGAGATAATTGTTTCGCAAGAGCTTAGACTTAAGGAATTATATGAAGGATCGATTATTCGTTGATACATCTATAAGTCAAAGATGTAAAGTTTTGTATAAAGTGGTAGATATCGCCACTTGTCTTGTAAAAGTATGTAAAGTATGGGATGATTGGGAAGTTGACCGTTACAGGAACGCTGTTGTTGTTTTTGATCTATGATCAAGACGTTTGTATATAGTTCTGTCTTTTTCATGGTAACGGTCAGGAAAAAAAGTGTCTAGCAACTTATATCTTAGACTTAATCTATTTGCTTCGTGATTTTTATTTAACAACAATTTATTGCCCTTTCCTAATCATTAACCATGGGTTTTACGCGAATGAGGATATGATCGAGCATGCATGTCTATTCTGTCATTACGGCCATGTATGCATGTCTTAGCTTCCTTGTTGGTTTCTTATATTGGTGAAATTTAGAAGATCCCTACCCTATATCATTCTTCATCCTAACCCTTGGTTAAACTTGAATGAGGATATGATCGAACACATATGTCTATTCTGTCATTACGGGCATGTATGTATGCTTCAACTGCCTTGTTGGTGTGGTACTTTTGGTGAAAGATTGTAGAATGATCAACCCTAAGCCTTATAATAAAAACCTATTTTACCTTTATAAACTTGTTACTCCTTAGCTCTAGTGGTGGAGATGTGTATCCTTGCCAAGCCTATGATAGAATACTCGTCATGACCGAGCAATTGAGCGAATTAGTTACATGTTACCACATAGATTAGTTGAGTGATTTGAGTGTTTTCATCTTCCTTTTTTGTGAGGTGTTTGGTTGTGGACTTGTAATAGATCAAATAAATGCTTAAACAGAAAAATTCTTAGGGATAGATTTTCATAAACTTCTAAAGGCTACTTGAGGACAAGTAGGATTCAAGTGGGGGGATATTTGATGACATCAAATAACGTCACTTTTATAGTATCATTTATCCCATGTAATTAACCCATTTGTATAATTATTGCAAAGAATTGTTACTTAATCGTTTGTATTTGAGAATTGCAGTAATTATGGAGTACTTGGTGAAAGTTAACTAAAAGGTACGCATTCTGGAGCTTAAACGAAGATATTTGAAGATTATTGTTCTGACAACCAATAAGCTGTATCCATCAAGGAAGATACGGTGTATTTGTGCCTGCACATCACAAAAGTCCACGAAGGAAACAAGACCCAATACGCCGTATCCAGGAAATACCAATACGCCGTATTCAAGCCATATGGAAATAAGATATTCTAGAAGATATCGAATGTGGTCCCTACTCCAAGAAACCCCCAATACGCCGCATCAAAGACTTTAAATACGTCGTATTGACCTTTTTACAGCCCTTATAAATAGAAAACTCAAAAACGAGTTATGAGGGTGCTAAATCATATTTTCGATACCTAAACCATAAAAGTCAATTTTTAGAGGAGAAGAAGAGCAAAAGAGGTCTTGCAATGTAATCAACTCCATAGGAAACAACTTGTAATCTTTTATACTCTTGTAATCATTCAGTTTTTGGTATCATTCGTTAAGTCGGTTAGTTTACCTTGGCTAAATTATCACTCTTGTATTGATTATGACGTTTGAAGGCTAATACCTTCGGGTATTAGCCATTATTATGAAGATCTGAATGTTTGGTTTGTTTATCTCGATTGCTTAATTTATCGTTGATTGCTTGTTTATGTTTATCAATTTATACTTGTTTATGTACTTTTGTATACAACCTATCATGGATCTAGTGATACGGACCAAGTAATCTAGATGCCAGGATAGCTCTCCATATAGTGATTTATACATCTAGACTAATAGGATCACAAATAATGACCTATATTTTCCCTTAGATTGTAAGCTTAGTTGGATCAGTAGGTGACCTTGGGATTAACGAGTATGTTCTCGATTAATTGGTAAAGACTTGGTTAGTGGACTACTAGTGTTTGAATTTCCATTAAGCAGTAAGTGGGTAAAGTCTCTATGAGCTAGGGTTTAACAAGATCACCATTGCTTTAATCCCTAAGATAGATTATAATCATCAAATAAGGATGCTTTATGTGGATGCGTTTAATTGTGATATAATTCTATTTGTCTAGGTTTAAGGAAGAAGTACCACCTTAATCTTAAGAATGATATGCCGCCTCGAGATAAGTAATCGTTGCACTAAATAAACAAACCAACGTTCTGATCGGATTCATAATGGTTAATATAGTTTTCTTATATTTAGCTAGACCGCTCTTTTATCTTCTGTTAATTTGCTTGCATGTGTTTTAGTGTCTTAAGTTGATTTTAGTCACCATAAAACCCGTGCCAGTCTCTCCGGCTGAAAAACCCCCTTTATCTGTTAGATTTAGGATTAACATAGGTTTAACATAGGTTTAATATATGATAGAAATTAACTTAGTTTAGATAACCAAAATATTAATAAATTGAAAGATTGTTTCTCGCTCTTAGTGATCGACACCCTACTTACCACGAAACTACCATCGACTGGGTACACTGCCATTCAAGTGTTGTTTTTGGATAAGTCGGCAAAATATAAATTTAAAACTTGAAATCATAAAATTAACACCACACAACGACATAATCAACAAGTATGTCATTCAACAAGGAAGCTTTTCAAGACAACGAGTCTTGATTGTTCGAGTTCACAGGAATTTGATTTATTTTCTAATCCTGAGAATCAGAGTGAAGAAGAAGTTACACAAGCAATAGGGGAACCAACTATGGAAGAATACATGATGAAAATTCAAGATAATTATGGATCAGGAATTGCTAGGCCTAAGATTGATGATAAGGCTCACTTTGTGTTGAAAGGTCAATTTCTCAAATAACTACGTGATAACACTTTCAATGGATCGGATAATAAAGACACAAATGAGCATATTGAGAAAGTTCTTGAGATCGTCAACCTATTTCATATACCTGAAGTAACTCAAGATCAAATAATGCTTCGAGTTTTCCCTATGTCACTTACTAGAGCCGCATGTTGATGGCTAAAGAACGAACCATCTGGTTCAATTATCACTTGGGAAATCCTTAAGAAGAAATTTTTAAGCAAATACTGTCCACCTGCCCGAACTGCTAAGAAGATGGAGGAGATCAATAACTCTCAACAAGAACTTGACGAAACTCTTTACCAAACTTAGGAAAGGTTCAATGAGCTTTTAATAAGGTGTCATCAACATTATTTGACATATATGCAATACGTGATCTTGTTTTACCAAGGATTGGATGTACATACTAGACAAATTCTTGATTCTAAGGGTGTCATACCATCTATGAAAGTTGTTGACGCTAAGAAAGCCATCTAAGATATGGCTGATCATTCTCAAAAATGGCACAATAGAATGTCTGCTAGGACTAGAGGTACTGACACTTCTGATGGATTAGTTGATATTCAAGCACAACTAAACAACCTTAAAAGGGATATTAAAAAGGTAAATAAAAGAGTGTATCATGCTAAAGTAGGATGTGAATTATGCAATGGACCTCACTACAGTAAGGATTGTCTACTTAAAGAAGAAGGAAAAACATACACTCAATTTGGAGTACCATTCCCTCAAGGAGGAATATATAGAGCAGCAGCTTTAGGATTCTACCAAAGAGACAATGGAAATCCTTCGTATCAAGAGAGAAGACAAATAATGGAAGAATCGCTGAGTAAGTTTATGGCTGAATCTGCAAAAAGGCATGATGAAAACTCTAACTTGATCAAGAAAATTCGAGCTGCAACGGATGCTGCTATTAGAAATCAAGGAGCCTTGATCAAAGCTTTGGAAATTAAAATCGGGCAAATGAGCAAAGTACTTCAAGAAAGGGGATCTAGAAGTCTTCCTAGCTCGACCAAAACAACCCCAAGAGATCATGTCAAGTCAATTTCGAATACTATTAAAACTGAAACGCCCTATATAACACCCCGTGTTTTAAAGTCATGGATGCCGTCAATAAAGCAACTATGTATTTTTAGTATTGTACGCGTTTGCTTTAAATCGTAATCGTTAAGTCAAATCGCGTAAGCTAAAAATTATCGTTCAATGTAAACGGGCATCAAACAATTAAAAGTTTACATCAAGCAAGTGTTAAGTAATTATTTTGAGGATAATTATTAACTTTTTTCATTTTATTTTTATTGGTTGCGTAAAGTGATTACATTTCGTAATAAAATACGTTTAGGCATATCCGGAACCACCAAAACTTTTCTACGCGTCAACAAATACCCACATTTATACCCAATACCCAAAATTTACGAAATAACATCACATATATACATATAAAACCGGACATAGGTGGATGTATACAAATAGATATCACAAAAATTCACCACATGATCTTATGTACATCTCTACACATTAAATGAAGCCATACTTCCCATACTTCCCATACTTTTGACCAATGGCTCCCTAAAAA
>BQNB010078401.1:0-26624 GCA_026074375.1 Tanacetum coccineum
TATCACTTTATCAAGGAGCATGTTGAAAAAGGTACCATTGAACTTTACTTTGTCGGGACGGAATACCAACTTGCTGATCTTTTTACAAAAGCCCTTCCAAAAGAAAGGTTTGAGTATTTAGTTCACAGGATTGGTATGCGATGTATGACTCCAACTCAGTTGGAACGTCTGGCAAAGTCATCTTCTTGAATAAAAGATCATACATCAAAACAAATTGTAAATATTTTTTAAAAACAAAATACAAAATTGAAAATTTTCAAAAACAAGGAAAAAAGAAGAGTTTCTTACTATTTTTTCGTATTTTTCAAAACTAAAAAGTCAAATAAAAATTTAAAAAATACAAAACACAAAAACATAATTTAAAAATACAAACACATATCTTTTTTGTTTTATCAGTTGTATGATATTGTATTTCTCAAAAAATGGTTCTATAAATGCAAAAAAAATGTATCATGAACTGAGGGGGAGTAAATCATTCAAAATGATCTTTCACTCCTAAAATATATGGTTTGTAATCAAAATCCATTCACAAACAAAAGATTTCTTTTAAAACATCTTTCAAAAATCATCAAGTTTGAAAAATTCAAGTGTGCAAAATTGTAAGAAATAACAATCTCTTGAATAAGTTCTTTAATTAGACATTTGTTCGAGGGGGAGTTATGAAATTCTTAATTTTCAAACATCTTTTAAAAAATGTTTAAAACTGCAAAATTAACTATCTTTTGATAAAGTTCTTTAATTAGATATTTTATTAAGAGGGAGTTATAAATTTTTCAGTCAAATCATCATCATAAAATAAAAGCGTGTTCTCAAAAGCAAAAATTACTTTTTTTTAAACAAATCTTTTTCAAAAGAAAATTTTCAAGAGTGGATAATTGTTTGAGGGGGAGTTATGAAATTTTTCAGTCAGCAACGGGAACTTAACTGCAAAATAATTCAAAAAGGTTTGATGTGGAAAGTGGTCTAACTCCAAGGGGGGTTATGAAAAAAAAATTGGATCACAAAGATATACGCAAGTAATTACAAGGGCTAAAAGTGTAAATGTGCAAAAGAAGAACTTTCGTATGGGTGTTTATTGATTACAAAAGAAACTTGAGGGTCTAAAACTGCCAAAGTTGGATAGTTATTTTCGAAAGTATAAAAGAAACAATTTTCATCCACAACCTTACAACTTTTGTAAATTGATAAAAAGGTTTCGTATATTCTCTGATTACTCTGAGCTTTCGTAACAAAGAAACGCGATCCAAATCATTTTATTGCTTATCTGTGACTGCAAAACGTAATAAAACGTGTCCTATTTGTATTATTTGTGCTTAATTGTTGATATTAATTGATTGAAATAGGTTTCGTTTAGATCTAGGGTTTCGTAAATATGCAAATTGATTAAAAAGTGAAATTGATTGAGGCAAAATGTTTATGTATGCCTTGTGACATGATTAGGATTGATTGATCACTGAAAATATCATTTGTGGATTTAAATCATGAAGTTTTGTAACGATGATAGGTTTCGTAACTTTGAAAAATTACTTTTGGACAAAAGCACAAGCTTAAACTGTTAATAAGATGATAAATAAGCTGAAAAACAAGTCAAAACATTCAGGATGTCATTTTCAATTGGTAAATATGTTTACGAAAGTAATTATTTCAAGTTTCAGTTTCGTAAAAGCTTATCAAATGGTTTCGTGAACAGTAATGGGCCAAATGGGTCTAGTAAATGATATTTTTGGCTTAATTAATGGGTTTCATAAGAAACAATGGGCTTTTAAGATTGGGTTTCGTATAAGGTTATTAATGGGTAAAAAAAAATTTAACAAATACTCAAGTAGGCTTAATTGTTAAACAAAATCGCATCTTACGAAAATATATGATAACTTTTCTTACGAAATCATATTTTATATTGATAAATGGATTAAATGGTGAAGATTGTGTCCGGTTTTGATCGTTTCCTGAATTTAACAGGATGAGGATTGAGCGATTTACTGACCATCCAAATATCGTATATAAGATTGGGTTTTGTTTAACAAAAATTTTCAGTCAAATGATCAATGATTTCAAAAACATGAAAAGGAAACATGAAGTGGAAATATAAACGGTGCTTCAACTGTTTGTGATCATAAAGTTTCTCATGAGTCATCAAAAGGAAAAGTTTAAAGTTTAGAAAAAGATTGTTTCAAAAATCATTCAACAAGGTGATTTATGACTGCCTATTGAACATAATCGGGTAAATGGTCTAAGTCATGTCCAGTTTTGGCTGTTTTCTGCAATGAAAAGAATGAGGAGTGAGTGACTAAGTGACCATCCAATTTATATTTCATTAGATTGGTTGTATAATCAGTGTTTTCAGACATCTTTGAAAAACTTATGTTTTGGAAAATTTATCTCAATTTCTAAATCAAAAAGACGTATCATTGTGTCAGAAAGTGGTGCTTTTTCACTAAAAGTTTTTTAAGAATATAAATTTATACTCTCGGATTTATTAAAATGTTTGTCACAAACATGTGTTTTTGTCAAATTGGTATTTTCAAAATCAGAGTATATTTTTATTATTCTTGAAAGAGTATCATTTCACAAATGCTTTTTGGTGAGAAAATTTAAAATAAAAAGAGAGATAAAATCCATACACGAAAAAGCAAATCAAAGTATGCTCGAAAAAGAAATTCCAAAGCATACAAAATGTGACTAAAAGAAAAAGACAAATAAAGCGTATGACATGTGCCTGAAAAAGCAAGAATTGGCACATGAGAAAAAAATGATATGAATATGCTCAAAAAGAATTGCCAGAGCATATGAAAATAGACAGAGTGAAAATAGACAAAAATGTTATATAAATGTGTATTACATAAACTTTATCTCATTTCACTAATCACTTTATGTCATCATACAGTATTCCACATGGCTCAACAGGTAATTTCAGCTGCTCAACTTGTTCCAAAATTTCATACGATCGAGAGATGCAACAATTACGCGGTGTTGTAGAGTATTCCATGCTCTCCTAAATGCAAGATCGTTGGAAAAATTCTACTGGATCATCCACACAGTTATGCTTTAACTGCCACTGTTGATGTCCCTGTTGTGTATTTACAACAATTTTGGAGGACAGTTAGCAAAGTACCCAGTCCTGAAGACACGATCAAGCTTATGTAATACTCAAGAGTTCATTTACACAGTGGATATGTTCCGTGACATTCTTCATTTGTAACACCCCTATTTTTACATATAGCAGTGGAAGCTAATCTAGGGTATTACTACAAAGGTACAACAGTCATAATCATAGAAAACGAATCAAAAAGAGTCGTTTTTGAAAATAAGTTATCATTTATTATTTCTTCACAATGGCAAACATTGTTCAAGGTGTTCAAATTGCTTAACAAACAGGAACTTCTGGACATTTCAGACAAGGATATTATTCTTCTATGTTCTTTCCGTGATCAACCGACAAATGTTGATTATGCATGCTTGTAACACCCCTATTTTTACAATATTGGCAGCGGAAGCTAATCAGGGATATTACTTCTTGGAATCTAACCAATCACAAATCATAGTAAACGATCTCATAAGAGACGTTTGTTTAAATGTTATGTTTATCATTAATTTATATCTGTGTTTTACAAAGGCAGTTCCCATAATCTAGTTACTTTTAATGTGATATGATAACATAGGTTTAGCTTTCTTCATGTCATGCCTACTACGTGCCATATAAGTTGCACAAGTACCTGTGATATAACATGACTAAATAAATGTCAACAACAATGGTTGAGTGAAATTCATAGGTTTGAAATGTAATAGTTGAATACAAGTCATCATAAGTTATTGTTATAAAAGCAGTGTCATAGTAATGCGTTATAGTGTTGGGTTTGTGGGGCACGTTTGTTTTACTCCCGTTATCTGGTAATTATTGAATAGTTATATAACTTATCAGGGTATATGGTATTGCATGTTTATTATTGTTTTTGTATTTAGTTGCTTTATTGTTTTTTGAAATTGTCTATAGCTACGTGGCTCTCAATACTGATCTTGTGTTTTTAATACAAAATTTGTTGTGGTATTATATTTTATATTGTAAGTTAATGGACCTTGTTGTGGTAATTGCCATTAAATTTGAATTGATATATTTTGTGTGTGTGGTTTACTTTACCGGGATCTAAGTTTAAATAGGGTTTAGTACCATATACGATAGATCTCTCCCACAATATTCGCGTTCACCCGTAAGTGATTAATGGTCCATGTGGGAGATATTACCCAAAGAGATACTAAAGAGATATTGGGAGATACTACCCAAATAGATATTTCCATGTACCTAGGCAATAATATATCAGGATAGCATATAGTTTAGCATAACACTTGCATTCATGATTTTATAGTAGGTGTCACGGGTTTATAAGATATGTGAGATTATGAATTCATTAAGTCTTTGAAAAGTAATCACATTGTTATAAGATAAATTAGTATGTAAAAGAGTTTGTAACAAGCATGTATCCCCCTCATGGGTTATAAAACATGTAAATAAGTAAAGGCGGGGTTATGAACTTCACCTGATAGGTAGTTGCAATAAATATATCCAAAATGAAAGCTGACGACCTTATCACAATCTTAACCGAGGAATGTTGATATAGTAAAATGATAGTAAACAGCCACGTCACACAACCTGAGTAGAATATGTCAAGTCTTAGGAAGATTGTACTTTAGAACTTTGGTTTTAAGAGTTATGAGTTTGATTGAAGAGTTTGGAATTATTGTATCACCGTTCGGGCCATCATATGTTAGAAGCCATTCTATAAACGTTTGAGGAGCGAGGGCACTTTAAATTGTAAACCCAACCACTCAGTCAGAACGTAATATCGAGATGGAACATCTTAATATGAAGCTCCCTAGTATTGTGACACGATATCATCGGTTTTAAGCATTTTAATCAATATCTGAAAACGTTAAGCACGAGGAGCGTTAATTAAAGTTATGTTTTGAGAGGTTTTGAACATGTTTTTATACTTTTTCAAAATGTTACATTTTAGACCCTAGGGTTTGAAAAATTGCAAATAGGTCCTTGGAGTTTGCATTTTTACAACTTTGGTCCTTTAACATTTATTGATATACAAAATGAACCTTGGACTTTGAAAAGTGACACAATATACCCCTGGAGTTATAACTTTGATAAAATGACATTTTCAGCCCTTTTAGTTATAAGTTTCTAAAAGTTACGATATATACCCCTTGCATGGATTATAATTACAAAACATGTCCAAATTGCCATGCAAATTTATTTTAACATTTCATTAGACATTCATAAGTTATAATAAACTAAAATATGAATATTTAATGCAACACAAGTTCAAAATAACGATTCGTTAAGCTAGGAAGCAAATCGGGTCAAATTAGGGTTTCAAAACGTAAACGTGCGGGTTTTTAGTTCAAATTCCTTCATAAATCAATAAAGTAGTTATTTTAATATTAGTTAAGAATTCTAAGATAGATTATAACAATATTTAACCATTATAACATTTAGTTTTAAGAAAAACTCAAAATTAGGGTTTTGGGTGTACGGTTTTAGATCAAAAAGGCATAACACTTAGGTTTTTGAGTTCAAAGCTTTATATTATGATTTTATCAAGATCATATGGACATTATGATGTTACATGAGCAGATCATAAGCTTGGAGAACCTGGTTTGAGCTTCGATGATCAAGAATGGTGGAAATGGGTCGTTTCGGGTAGTATTTCCACTCGTAAGCCTTGTATCTTTACTCCGGGACTTCAATTCTTTTAGGGCTTCACTTATTGAACTTATTTTATGATCCTAGGATCATATGGGAGCAAAGGATTGCTTCCTTTTATGCGTAGATGAGAGAAAACAGGGTACGAGTTGGAATGAAGAGTTATGCTTCCTATTTATAGGCAAATGAACCCTTAAGGACCAAGAAAGCCTTGAAATCTGATGTGGGACGTGTGTAAAGGATAGATTATGACTAGGAGAGGCTACATGATGAGTCTTGAGGTCTAGAGGTGGTAGGATTACAAGGTGGAAGGTTTTTAGGGGTGTTTGGGTGTTCACGGTTGATTGGAGCAAAAAGAATGTCATGTGCCTTCAATTTCGACCAAGGGAAGGTTCAAGTGGGTGAGTAAGTTTCTTAAGGGTTTCTAGAAGAGGTTCACATTGGTTATTTGCACTTGGAATGGTTTGAAATAGGTCAAAATTGAGTATGAAAGGGTTCGGGTTAATTTTGGGGCTTGACGTGTTGTTCAAAGGTTTTACCAAGGTACATTGTGTTTTTAATGATTAAGAATTGATGAAATAGGTTTTTAAGGTCTGGGATTAAAGTAATTAGCAAAGATTAGCAATTGGTTTGGGTTAAAACGGGTTAAAAATGGAGAAATGAGGTCACGGATACCAAATGGTACGGTTTAGGGTTTTCTTGACTTTCTTTGCTTATAACTTGTGTACATTGGGTGAAGATTGATTTATTATTGATCCTAGGTAGTATATTAAGGATAATTAACAATAATTGATAGGTGGTTTGAGTTAAAATGGGTATAAAATGAATAAATGGGTCAAAATGGTAATTAGGGCATAATTAGGGTTTTCTAGATTTGTTATGGTTTTCTAGGCTTTGATTTAAGGTACATTGTAAAGATAATGATTGATAAAGATTTTTAAACTCATTTTATGAGTTTACAATGGCTCTTGGTTGGTTATTTGGGATTAGAATGGTTTAAAACAAGTAAACGGGTTAAATGAACCAATTAGGTACATTTAGGGTTTCTAGGATATGTTTTACGTACAAGTGAAGTAAAATGATGAAGTAATGATGGAATAATGATTGAATGGGATTGGTATGATTTTAAAATAAGTTATTACAACTTATTTGAGTGTTGGTTTAAGTTTATAATGCATAAAAACAAAGAAACGGGTTATGGTTTAGAAACTAGCTCGGTTTTAGGGTTTAGGGTTTTGAATTTGGGTTTTGAGTATAAAAAGATGTATGAAAGCTTATGAATGGAATAATTAGAGTTTAAATATTATAAAAATGAGTGTAGTAAGCTTGCTCACAAGTGATGGGTAGAAATTATAGATGAAAAACGGAGGTAAAAACGGCTATTTTGGATAACGTCATTAATGTCGTGTTACATTAGGCTTTGAAAACTTATTCTTGACTTGATGGATTTATATTTCAATTGAAATGTTATATTACTTGTATATATGCTTTAGTAGCTTGTACATTCACTTTAGATATTAACCCTTCATGGAATTAGGGTTTAGAGGTATACGATAACGGTTTAAAGCCTGTTTTGATATAACATTGTGAATAGTACATTATAGGAATAATGAACCTTGTAATAAGAATATTATGATATTGACTTGACATGTTATGATGTTTGCTTAACATATATGAAGATAGGGTTGTCATAGATAGGTTGCGTGAGCTCGTCTACTTTAGTTATGTAAGTTACATGATATACTGAGATATTGACAATGCAAGTAATGTAATAAAGCGAAAAATTTCCCCGTACAATTGTGATAATAGTAAAATAAATTTTGCATTTGATGAAAGTTCTTGGGTTGTTATATGTGAGTTGAGTTTGATTGGCACTTTGTGGTGGAATGAGAGCTTGTCTAACATTGGTGTCACAAGAATCACCAAGTATAAGTGAGTGAGTTTTTAGTGAATCATGGTTTGAGTAAGTAGTACGAGGGTTTTCTTGTCATGGTTTTCTTGGAGAGAGATTGTGGGTTTGGAGCTTTGGGTGTAGGCAAGTTAACACAACCTCACTGGATGAGGTACAATAGTTCAACTTCTTCTCCATACGGTCTTACGGACATCTTGGCCACCTTTGAAGTTTGGACTGGGTGTGTGAGGAGATGTTATTGTATGACAAGATGTGGGTGGGTGTTGATTTATACTAGGATGAAAATGTAGGTTAGAAGGATACATTGTTAGAAAACAAAGCAAGAAAAGATGGTGAGTTTTGTGAAATTATAGACAGTACTAGATAAAAGAAGGTCCAAAAAGTAGAGAAAATCAGTAAAGAACCTGTTCATCAGATGCTGGTCCCCTTTATCTATAGCCCCCCCCCTTACACTAAGGGGGCCGCGACCTGGGAGATGTCCAGGATTTCAAATTTTTGTTTTTCTTGCAGGAAATGGGTAAAAAGGTAGACTAGTTTTGTGGCCATTTTACACAAGTCCCTAATTTTTATAGCAATCAAGACTAATCCACATATAGTTAGCAATAATAATAAATTGAATGATCATTGCAAGTCCTAATCAAGACTAAATCACATAACATTTAGCAGCAAGAATTATGAATAAGCATGCAAAGAGGAAGATAAAAATTTATATGAAGAGCATATAATTAGAGTATAACAAATAGTTGTTAATGCGCCTAATATATACTTCATAAAATTTCTTATTAAGAGAAGTAGGTTGTAAACACATCATATGAGACTTGTGTTTGTATTTATAATCCTAGTGTGTGCCTATATGCGACAAATGTGGAGTGACGATTATTTCGACTCTAAGACAAGAAAAACCTAAGAAATAATCCAAGTCCCCCTTCCTGATTTTAATTTTGCCTCAATCAAGAGTGTCGAAAATATATATTGCTTTATAGATTATGGCAACAAGTGTGAATCAATAAGCATGAATGGAAAATTTTTTAGCGCGATATCAACAATGTATAAAAGTAGATTTTCATGAACTCCTAGTCGTGAGAAGGATTTTGAGAAATAGATTGGGACTTATACATACATATATTAAGTTAAGAAGTTTAAGCCATGGGAAAACCGAGGTTACTAATACATAATTTTGTAAAAAGATTATGTTTTGAAAAATTCTCAATCTTTGATGTTGTGCAAAATAGAATCATAGACTCATATTTAAAGAAGAAAATTAAAAACTTTTTACGGGCTGTCAGATGGCCGGTCCCCTTATTTGTATGGTCAGCCCACTTATCACTAAGGGGGCCGCCCTTTAAGAGCTAAGGGGGGCACCATCTGACGATTTTATTTTTGTGATTTTTCAATTTTGCACGTTGGTTTTTGGTTGTAGTTAATGTATCTTGTTACTTTAGGTGGTTTAAGTTCCTATTAACATTGATAGTGATGTGGATACTTAATAAGTATTTATTCAATGTGTTCCATCATTCCTAGACCTAGACGTAAGTAATTAAAAGGCTCACGTTTAATGGGTTTAGTTAGAATGTCGGCAATGTTATCTTCCGATGAGACCTTTTCTATGGAAATATTTCCTTTTTGAACATTGTCACGAAGGAAATGGTGGCGAATCTCAATGTGTTTGTACGAGAGTGTAATACGGGATTTTTACTTAAGTCTATAGCTGCCTTGTTTATTCACGCATTATTGGAATGTCATCTAAACATATTGTCATAATCTACAGAGCTTGTTTCATCCATAGTGCTTGTTGACATGCCTTTCTGACGCTTACATATTCGGATTCGGTAGTGGAAATAGCAAGAGCGGTTTGCTTCTTTGAAAACCAAGATGTTAAACAACATCCCATAAACGTGCAAATACCACTAGTGCTTTTTTGGTCCATGTAATCCTCGCAGGATCAGAGATCCGCATGATACTATGGTATTTCTATGTCGGACCCTTTAGGATACCAAATTCCTAGTGCTAGTGCTTTAACGTATGCGGAAAATACGTTTAATTCGCTTCAAGGTGAGAGATTTTAGGGTCCTCTTGGAAGCGTGCACAAAGGAAAACACTAAACATGATATCGGGCCTACTTGCCGTTAAGTATACTAAACATCCTACATACTCTATATTTGGAATTACTCTACGGACTCACTCTTCGTGCTTTATGAGTTTCATTTCTGTAGACATGGGAGTTTTTCATTGGCTTAGGGGGGCATGGGGGGGTGGGGGGGGGGGGGGGGGGGGGGAGTCTTCTAATCCAAATTCTTAAGCAATTTTTTATATAATTAATTGTATTAAAGAATAACCATCTTGTAATTGTTTTTATTTGGTAAATCCTAAGAAAAAATTTAGTTGCCCCATCATACTCATTTTAAACTCATCGTGCATGATCTTGGCGAAATCATCACACAATTCTTGACAAGTGACCGAATATAATGTGTCGACATATATTTTGGACAATATGAGATGGGAGTTTCTTTTTAGTATGAGTGTGTTACTACCATTCCATGTATAATCATGTTTTAATAAGAAAGGCTTGCAATCTATTCGGACCACGCTTTAGGAGCTTGTTTAAGTTCGTAATAAGCGCTTTCTTGAGTCTGTAAAACATGATTAGTTTTGCGAATCAATGAATCACAAGGTGGTGCCACGTAAACCGCCTCATTGAAAAAACCAATAAGATTGCACTCTTTATATCGCATTTGAATAATTGATGTCAGAGCCAACTTACATAACTCAATAATATTCTTATGGACTCTAATCTAGCAAGGTGCATAATGTCATAATCAATTCCTTCTTGTTGATTATAACCTTGGGCAACTAGCCTAGCTTTGTTTCTAGATACGACACCATTTTCGTCAAGCTTATTTCTAAATACCCATTTAGTTCCAATTATGGTCATATCCATAGGATTTGGGACTAATTCCCAAACATCATTTGATACGAATTGGTTTAATTCTTCTTGCATAGCAATTACCCAACTTTCATCTTTTAGTGCTTCATTTATATTTTTAGGTTCTATGGTTGAAAGAAAACAAAAGAAATTACTTTTGTCTTGGGCTTGTGATCTAAGAGTTCTTTGATTTAAATTACCTATAACATTTTCTAATGGATGACTTTTAGATTCTTTTATGTTTATAATTTCATTATTTTCTAAAAATTTATCTTCGAGATTATTTCCTAAAGGTCTTGTTTTACTAACCTCAATAGCTTCTTCTTCGACTAAATCATCATCCTCCAAAGGTGATGTTTTAGACGGGGGAGGAGTTTCATCGAATGTCACATTTAAGGATTCTTCGACTTTCATTGTATGTTTGTTAAGAATTATATAGGCTTTGCTATTTTGAGAGTATCCTAAGAAAACACCTTCATACGACTTTGGGTCGAACTTGGTGAGGTAATCCTTTGTATTAAGAATGAAGCATTTACTTCCAAATACTTTGAAATAGTTTAGGTTTGGTTTTCTTCCTCTTAATAACTCGTATGGGGTTTTTCCTAAAATATGTCTAATGGAGATTCTATTTATTATGTAGGTTGATGTATCGACCGCATTACACCAAAATTTTTGTGGAATAGATTGTTCATTTAACATGGTTCTACTCATTTCTTGTAGAGTGCGGTTCTTTCTTTCTACTACCCCATTTGATTGTGGAGTACGAGGAGCGGAGAAATTGTGAGAAATTCCGTTTAACTCACAATAGTTTCCGAATTGTACTTCATTATCAAATTCCCGACCATGATCCGATCTAATTGACACTATGGAACATCCTAATTTATTTTGAATCATTTTACTAAATATTTCAAACTCACCGAATGCTTCGGTTTTATTTTCTAAAAATCTAGTCCATGTATATCGAGAATAGTCATCTACAATTACTAAGGTATAACGATTTCCTCCATAACTCCGTACGGCGGATGGGCCAAATAAGTCCATGTGTAATAATTCTAAGCATCTAGTTGTTGATACTATATTTTTGGCTTTGTGACTAGCATGAGCTTGCTTTCCAATTTTGCAAGCGTCACAAAAATGTCGGTCAAATTTAAGCTTAGGTAGATTTCTAACTAATTCTTTAGAAGCCAATGATTGAATTAATTGCATATTTGTGTGACCTAATCTTCCGGTTTATTTCCTAATTTCATCACATATAGTTCTCTTTTTCTATTTTCTCTACCTATGACCTTTTCGTCTTTGATTATTTCGCTATCATGTTCGGTAAATACTACTTTGCATTTATTATCACATATTTGACCAATACTAAGCAAATTAAATTTTAAATTATCTACGTGCTCAACATTTTCAATAATTAGGGAGTCATGAGAAATTGTACTTTTGCCTATGATGTTGCCTCATAAATTGCTTCCGAAAATAACGTTCCCTCCGTTATACGCTTTGTATGTAGAAAACAATTTTTGGTTACACGTCATTTGCTTTGAGCATCCACTATCTTTAATCCATTCGTCGGGCTCTAAGTTTATTCCTAAGCATATTTCATTTGATGCTTGAGCTACAAGACAAGTTTTATTTTTAGCCTTTTCATCCTCATCTACGCCACTATCACTCCATGCTCATCCAATGAAGATTTTTTAAGTATTGCTTCTTGACGACTTTGGACATTCTTCGATGAAATGATTTGGATCTCCACATCTAAAGCCTTTTCTTTCACTTTTACCATCTTTGTCACTTCTACTTCTTTGAAATGCCTTTCTTTCGTCTCGTGGTTGTCTTGCAAATCTTCCTCGTCTTTTGAAAAATTTCTTGAATTCTTTTACGGCCATCGCGTATTCTTCGTCTTCACTATCGGAATTCGAGTTATCTTCATCACTTGATTCCTTTTTGGCCTTTAAAGCAAGAGATCTATTTTGTTCTCTTTTACCTTTGACCATTTCGAAATCATTTTTAATTATTACTTCATAAACTTTCAAGTTTCCAATAAGTTTATCAAGTGATAGAGATGTTAAATTTTTTGATTCTTCAATAGTCGTAACCTTTGCACGCCATTTAGGATGAAGTACTCTAAGAAATTTCCTAACATAATTCTTGCTATAAAAACCTTCATCAAGTGCTTTTAAACTAGTAATAATAGTGTTAAATCTAGCAAAAGCATTATCTATCGATTCCTCTTCTGGAATTGTAATTGTTCATATTGTTGAATAAAAAGATCTATTTTAATATCTTTGACTTGACTATTACCTTGGTGAGTGATTAATAAAGTATCTCAAATTTCTTTTACGGTTTTACACATAAAAATTCTTTCATATTCTTTACGTGGTAAAGCATTATAAATTACCATTTTAACTTCATTATTTTTTGCAAGTTTCTTTTTAAGATCATCGTTTTGTTTGTCAATTGGTACAATTTCATCCTTTTTAGTTTCGGGATTATTTTCAATAGGAGGAAAATCACCATAGGTAATAACATGCCGAAGATCTAGATCTTTTGATTTCACATAAGTTTCGAATCTATTTTTCTAATAAATAAATCCATCACTTTCAAATAGTGGTTGCCTTAGCATAGATTGCCCTTCTAAATATTTTTCCGATTTCATAGATCGATTCATGTTTTAAAATACAGTTTATTTTAAAAATCTTGTTTGACGTGGCTCTTGATACCAATTTTAGAAAACTAGAAGGAGGGTTGAATAGTTTACCGCTTTTTAAATTAAAGTTATGTTTGTTTATAAAAACTTAGATTCGTCTTTATGTGAATTCACAATTTGCACAATATGAACAATTTAACTAATTAAGTAAGTAATTGATAAGATATAAAATAAACATGCAAGATAAGAGATAAGAGATGGAAAGATCAAACCACAACACAAGGATTTATAGTGGTTCAGTAACGAAGCACCTCTTCGCCCTACTCCACTCCCCGAGCACCAAACTCAAGAGTTTTCTTCACTACGTCAACAAGCTCCCTTTAGGCGGAGAAAACCGTACACAACTTAGCTTACACCAATTACCGACACTAAGCGAAATGTCTAGTTCTAATCCTAGCTAGAACCAATCTATCACAACTAAACACACCACTTCACGACACTACACAACTTGGCTTCACTTCACAACTTCTCTCTACTTCACAACTTCACTTTGCTTCACAAATTCACTTCACCAAGACACTACTATGATCACACCAATCTATCACTACTTACTAAGATCGCCCCGATCTAACTAAACTTACAATAATCACCACAATCTACTTAGTATACACAACTACGAAATACACCTTCACAATATACACAAATGATTTACAAGATATGATACAATTTCAACAAGGTTGTAAGGACACACACTAAGCTATAATACTTCTTCATTTGATGGTAGGAAGTATTCTTCTCTTGCACTTGAGGTTCAAAGCTTGAATCACTTGGAAACAAGTCTTTATGATTAAATGATCAAAGGAAAGAAAAAAAAGGTATAAACTGATTTAGAACAGAAAGAAAGTGTGTTCAAAAGGAGAGAAAAACAGTGGGGAATAGTCCAGTATTTATAGGCCAGCTGAGCTGGTTTTCTGTCTGGGAGGTCCCCTTAAATAGGGGTCGGTCCCCTTAATAATTAAGGGGGCCGGCCGCCTAGGCCAGACGCTCCCTTTTTTGTCTTTTCTGAAGGATGTGTTTTCTGGAACATTTTTAGCCGTTTTAGGTATAAAATTTGAATTCAAAATATTTATTTTGAATAAAACATTTCTTTTAAATCCAAAAATGTTTTGTAAAAGATATAAAAATGTTTGTGACATTTTTATAAAAAAGTGAGTTTGAATAAAAATTTCTTTGTATCATAAAATGCATTAAGCATATGTTTATTCATACCTTTAAATGATTAAATTTTCGAAATGAAAATTTACTACTAATTACATGTTTACAAATAATTTTTCATTAATCGTTTTTACATTTTGTGATTATCAAAACGTAGAGAGATCGAAAAATATTAACAAGGTTTGTAGGCATTATTTCTATCAACAAACTTGGTTTTTAAAATCTCCCCCTCAAAAATTGATCCACTTATAAAAAATAATTTGACTTTTGAAAGTTTTGTGAGAAGAGAGTGTTTAACACACAATTTTGAAAGATATTAAAAATCCTTTTGAGAAATTCTTGAAAAAGTTGTGTTCAACGTTTTTGAAAACCAATGTTACTTGATCTTTCAAGACTTTGAATATCTTTTTGAACCTGCTCAAGTCCAAAAAGTTGTTATCTTCTTGTTGTTAGGAAAAATGTACATGATTGCACACTTTTCTTTATTTGAAGAACGAGTCCCAAGCTGATATTTATTTAGAAGTCGTATGTCCCGAGCAATAAATTTTTTTGTTAAAAGTGTTCAGGACGAAGAAGATTTTTCTTCTTTTTAAGATAAAGTGCACTGAAGCGTACACTTTTCTTATCTTTAGAACCGAGTTCTGATATGAAGTAATCAGAATTCATCAGAAAGATAGAAATGAAATGTTTTAGAAACGTTTGAACTCTTGCTCGAACTTTAATTGCACACCCGTGTCAGTGTTAATAAACATTTCTAGGTACGTAAATATTATCTATACCAAGAGATATGTCAAGAAGATTCTTTTTGGTATTTTGAATTTTTTTATTTTGTATTTGTTTTTCTAGATTATATATTTTTATATTCTGTTTTTCAAAAAATATTTATATAATTATTTACATGAATTAAAAATAAAATAAAATCAAAGATTAAATAAACTTTGAATCCCCTGAAACTGTGGTCTAGCAGATATCTTTTTATCTTGTATCAAAGTTATCCCATGTAACCTTGGTCTTCCAAACATCATATTTTCTTTTATCAATGCTTTGATTCTTTCCTTCTTCAGATTCAAAGAAGTACCTGCACTCAAATCAAGAGTTTGTTCCTCTTGAACATTGATAGATGTGCATGCACTTGAATCAAAATTTTGTTTGCATTCATAGAGATTAGTGATATATGTATTGGAACTATGTGGGCGTTCGCAGTCAGCCTTGCTCGTGCAAGAGTCGAATAACTTTCCTATAGGAATCCACCTAAGACCAACAGTTTTGAAAATTCTATGCGTGGGTTTCCACCTAAGACAAGATCTAGGAGTCATAGTTTTCTCATGCACAACGGAGGACTTATTGGAAGAAAACCTATGTCTTGAAGAGATCCGCCATTCAGGTTTCAAAGTATGACATTTCTGTTCTACGGGTTTGTTTCTGTTTGTTGTCTTATTGAGTTGAATCTTAGCAGGCGAATTTACCTCATGCAGGAATTTCGTTATACAAGCATCATGATTTGCATTAAAGACACATTTATGACATGTTGAACAAACAAAGTGTTTGGTATCAAAAAAAGGTCTAGAATTCCTAGAGTGATCTACTAGTGGCATAGAAATTGATGTTACGTAACTGCTCTTAGATGCAGGCAAACTCCTAGATGTTTGATTATTGCTTCTAGGTTTTAGTTTGCTGACATTAGTAGTGTTTTGTAGACTAGCAGTATGCATCACACTAGGTTTTGAATCATATTTATTTCTTGTGTCTTTTTTCTAGCTTCTTCTAGATAGTAATTGTGAACCATGTCATTTGATCCAAAAGATTCTTTTAGTGGCAAAGTTGACACATTCTTTAAACTATTCCTAGATGAGCTAGGTGCAATCACGTGATGAGGTTTTGCAATGAAGATTATTTTAACTTAGGCAAATAATATGGAGTGACTAGTTTTGACAAATCTCTTTTCACATCAACTTGGGAGGCAAACCGTGGTTTTGAAAATTTAGGTCGTTCAGACTTAAGCGCAGTCGATTGTCTAACAACTGATTGGTTTCTGAGTGATTGCAAAGGCGGTTTTCCCAAGATTGATGGTTTTGCAGACTTAGTATCCACATTATTTCCTGTTAACTTTCTTAATTCGTTTTGCAATGCAGCATTTGCAAAAACCTTTTTTTCTGAATTTGAGCTTTTAACTGCTCATTCTCCTCAAGTAATTTAGCCACAGTATGTTTCAATTCGATGTTTATTGTTTCAAGTACATCTATTTCCTTTTTATCCTTAGCTTTATTACTTGTTTCTTTCATAAATAGACCATTTTGCCCTGGTTTTAAAGATTGATTGACATTCAAGTTCAAGAGCAATACAATGTGCTTCTATTTTGGAATAATCTTTTTGAAATTGGGCAATAATATTTTTGAGACAAACATTTTCAGACTCGAGAGATTGGATTGAAAGTTCTATTGTCTTATTTTAAGATAATTTAGCAATCAAAATGATGTTTATCTTGACATTGTACATCATCCTGGTCAACCCTTCCTTCATTAATAAGACAAGGTTGCTCAGTATGTTGTTGTTCTTTAGCAGAGGCATTACATTCAGCAGTCAATTGTACCTCAGTCATTGGCTCTTCGTCATATGTGGGTTTGATATCTGCATCATCAGTATTTGTATCATTCCCTTTTCTGTTGCTTTCATCCTGCTTTTTTGGATCGGTCCCACTGCTTTTCATGACAACCAAATTAGCATCCAATGCTTTAACATTGATTCTTTCCCACTTCTTGCCTTAACAATTAAATTAGCATCCAATGCTTTAACCATATCAACCTTTCCTTCTGGCGTTTGCAGTTGTCTTTCGTTCACCATGCTTTCATACTCTTTTTTATACCGTGTTCTTTCAGCAATTGACTTCTTAACATTACCCATGAGTTGAAGTAGTGTATCTCTGAAAAGTTCAACCTTGATTCGAGTGTATTCGACAAAGTACTTATTTGTCATTTGACTGTCATAATCTAAAATAAACCGCGAATCAATGAACTGTTGAAGCTGTGAATTGAGCACCCAAAAGGCATCCATGGATTCATTCTCTTGAAAATCATCTTTGCCAAGTTGTTTTTGTAGTTGATCCACGTTGAGGAACATTATGCTTATGAAAAAGTTCAACATCTTGACCAAAGAGTGACAAAAATGCCCTTTTGAATCCATATTCGGTATGAGTGCCTTTTAAGTCTTTGTGTGAAAGAACCGTAAGGTGCGAATGAAGTGATCTCAAATATACCATGCTTTTCTCTTTTGCTTTTGACACCATGACTTGAATTGCATGTATATCTTTTGTTTCAGAATCTAAACACGAAGAAGTATCTTTCGTTTCCATTGAAATCGATTGGTGAAATGAATTGAGGATCTTAAGAAGATAAAGTGGTGTTTGTGGTGTTGTTTTTGTTGTGGTTTTTGTGATTTGAGGTCTTCTTAACAGTCATTAGGTTCCTTGTTAACTCTAGGACAAACGATGAAAGAGTTTGGTAACGAACGACTAACGGTGTAATTGAGTTCTCGTTGAGGGGTAAAAGCTGTCAATTTAACTGTCGTTAAAAAACTTAAACTGCCAAGGACGAACAATGCAAAACAGATTAACGGTGAAAGAAGGTTCTGTTAACTTAAACTGCCAAGGACGAACAATGCAAAACAGATTAACGGTGAAAGAAGGTTCTGTTAACGAGGACAAATGGTGAAAGAAGGTTCGAGTTTAAGGTGATAAAGTGTAAATTAGAACTCGAAAGATGTTATTTTTAAAAATGACGCAAGCAAAATTCGAACTTTGGTTAATCCTTTCAAAGTGCAACACTCTAACCAACTAAGATAACAATTCTTTTGAAATGTTTGTTACACAAAATTACATTTAAGCACTTTTTAATTTGCATGAATTGCATATAACTTCTTAAATTGCATCTACGTAAATCGCATGAATGAATAATTCAGTGCTACGCAGCTTCTTCCAATTCACAAGTTAAACCACAAGTAATAAGCCTCATTTAAAACACAAGACTAAACCGCAACATTCCCTGTTTTTATTCGCAACTTTAAAAGTGTTTCTAAACCGCTTCTTTTGAAGCAAAACATATTTCGAAACTTTAAAAGTGTTTCTAAACTCTTGGCCTGTAAATCACAATTTTATTCCGCAAGTCGAAATCTCTAGATGTTAAACCGCTACACAGTTAAATCGCATCTTTGAAAAACCTAAACCGCTTCTTATGAAAAACCTTAAACCGCGTAGGTTGAAAACTGGTAAAACACGCAAGAGGCCATTGAGAAGTTAAATCGCTTATGATGTCTTAGTACAATCTTAAACCCCCCGAGCACAGACTTGAAAAGTATTTAACTTAAACCGCTTAAATGAAAAACCTAAACCGCAAGTTTTAAAACAAGACGTAAACCGTAAGATTTTTCAAAAGTTAAAACGCTACTTATGCGAAACACCTAAACCGCAAGAGTCCAAAAGGTTGACTAATCACCTACACACAAGCGGACAATTGTTAGCTAAAGTCGATCTCTCATATTGCTGGATACACGTTCTAAACCCGCATGGTCTACTTGTTATGGTTAACACAAGGTAAACTCCGCTGTCTAAATTTTCCACTTAACATCGAAGACTTCAAAAGAGCTAAACCGCAACAATTTTCAAAAGCTGTAAACCGCTTGTCTTTTCTTGTTTGTTCACTGAAATGGCATACAGAATATGTGCAATACTAGCATTTGTAAAGAAACAAAACAAGATAGAATTCTGTCAAGTTGAGTCAAACATGATACATCATGTTTACCAATCACAAATAAGTTAAATGTATAAAACTTTTTCTTTTAATAAAAATCAAAGGCCCACTTATTTATTTTCACTCACAACAAATTTAACATGATCTATTATGTTTGGGCACAAGTTGAGAGAATCTTTTTCCTAGAGAATATGTGCAATACTAGCATTTGTAAAGAAAGAAAACAAGATGGAAAGAGAGTGGTAAAGAAAAACAAATGCACGTGAAGTATGGAACAAATTTGCTTTGGTTTTCTTGAAAGGGAGTGGTTTATTTGGACCCCTTAAAATGTTGCCAATACCCTCTAGCTTTCTCGGATTTTTTTATTATTTTGTTTGTATTATAAAACTGTGAAACGAAAAGTGCGGAATAAAAATATAAAGTTTTACAAGTGAAATGTATTAAACTATCAAAAAATACGAAACAGAAACTGGAAAAAAATTGTATTGCACTGTAAACTGAAAGAACAAAAGAGGGATAATGGTGATACTTTTTGTACTTTATGGAGTTAGGGGGTCTTCCGAACACAACCCTTCTTGAAATAGAAACAAAGTTGCTTTAAAAAAGGGGGTTGGTTATTTAGACACCCCCTAAAGTGATACTACTACCCCCGTAATTTTTTTATTTGTTTTTTGTTTATATAATTTTGTTTGTATTATAAAACTATGAAATAAAAAAAATAAAAAATATAAAGTTTGATAAGTCAAAAGTGGTAAAACGTGAAAATACGGAGCATAAATTTGTCTTCTCCTGTTAATAAAGTGTGTAAAACTGCCCCAAAAAATGCGAAACAGAGACTATAAAGTTTTACAAGTCAAAAATTGTAAAATCTAAAAAATACTAAACGAAAAAACATAAAAAATAATCTTGTCCTATTAGTATAGCGGATATTAAAGAGGGTATTAGTGGTAAAAAAGTACTAAGGAGGTATTAATAGTACCAACCTTAAAAAACCAGTGATATGTGCTTTTCAAAAGTTGTCCTTGTTGTCCTTGACAACCGCTGCTAAACCGCTTTATGTCCACAAGGCTAAATTGAAAAAAAAACAAAACAAAACGTCTTAGTGTACTATGCTTTTTAAATAGTAGCAGGAAACACACAAACAAAAAACGTCCTTGATTTTCCTTATTAACTAAATCGCATATAATTTTTGAAACACAAAAAGGCAACAAAAATGAAGCTACTAACGATTATTAATAGAAAAGTTAACAACTTTTTGTAAAGATCTAAGTCTAAACACTTTTTAATCCATGAAAGTTAAACTTTAAATGATTTTGACATTAAAAATGCAAGTTTTAGACTTAAAAGAGACAAAATAAGATAAGCGTGAGGTTTTGACAAAAAATAAGCACGAAGATAAGCCACAAACAACACAATCTCTAATTTGGTTCTTGATGACAATTGTTAGGTCTAATATTTAACTCATTTCACACATAAGATAAGTAGAAAAGAAGAAGATGAATTGTAGAGAGATAAAGAATAGTTAGGGAGAGGTCGGAGAGAAAAAAGAATGGTTAGATAGATTATAGAAGAGAAATCAAATCTATCAACACCCTCTCCACATGAGGAGAGGGTATTTATAGGCTCACATGTAAATGAGACACCTAGGTTAAGATAGGATGGGTCGGGCTCGGCTTTGGTTGGGCTTAAGGCCCATAACCTATACAATTTTAGCTTAAACCTCGAGCCCAGGTCCGTTACTTAGCCTATTACATTGATACAGTGTTACTCAAGACATAAAAACTAAACCCGTGACTTTCTTGTTTGACTTTGAATGTTTTAAGGGTACTGGACACCGACGATATCATAAATTGTAAGAACTCATCTTAAAGCTTTATAAAACAAGCTTTATAAGAACTCATCTTAAAGCATAAATTGTAAAAAAAATGACACCTGTCCCTTGTCAAATAATCAACGGCTTGCATTCCAGCATTTAATCCCTCCCAATAATAACCACCAAAACAAAAACCCTAAAATACTCAGAACAATCTAAACCGCCGGCAATCGATTAAAAATTCGATGAAATCAAAACAACACTCAAACAATCCCCTAATAAAAAATGAAATCCCTGAATCAAAAATCGAACCCTCAGAAATTAACCTTCAAATTCATGTCAAAAACTAAAAAACACCCAAATTAAATGATTGATGATGAATAAATTAAGAAAACGGCCAAGATTGTTTGATTTTGGTAAAATTTATATTTTGCTTTTTTTCTTTTTTTTTGGGTTGTCAATTTCATTAATTTTGGGTGTTTTGATCAAAACTCTTATGTTTTCTTGATTGTGTGTAGGATGGAGATGATGAAGCATCATGAGCTGTTTATCGGAGGTGTTTCGTATACCAATCATTGTTGTAAATGTTAGTGTCTGTAATTTTATTGTAAAGTTTTTTATTTTGATTATAGGTTGAAAAAGTGAAACTCTATTGCCATGATGCTTGTGCAATGATATGGATTATTTATCATTAGTTTTGATACTTGAATGAATGCTCTCAATTTCTTTGGCAACCAAAAGTTATTGGATTAACATGTTTAACAAAAAAAAATTGAACTGTTTTTATAGAATACCGCCAACCAATGCTCTCACGTGAGTTATTTTCTTTGAGGTATATACTCTTATTGTGAAGGTGAATGTGTACAATGAGAGTTATTTTGCAATTAGCATCAGTAACAAAATTATTGTTTGTGTGTTTTTGTTTCTTTACATGGGAACACTACTGGAATGTTTTGGTGTTTCTGATAGCTGCAAGAATTTTATATAAAACTGCCAAAGAATAATATATAGTGTACATGATATGATCCCAAAGAAGAATATTGACTGATAGCTCAAGAAAAATATATTGTATATGATATGATATACAATATATCATGTTCATGTGACAGGTTTTAAATTTTACCTTTAGCAAACCTGAAAATGACAGTTGAAGAATAGCTTTACAATATGAAAATAACATACCTGAAAATGAAATGCAGGTATTTAGACATGTGTATGAAGTCTGAACGCTGAAAAAGGAGCTCAAGATTAAATACGAGGAGAGCGAGTTTCATCATAGAACATATGATGTGGCACATAAGCAATATCATAAAGGTTAGACTTCTACACATTACTACATAACATATTCTTATTCTTATGATGTGATTCTTTTGTATCTATTTAACAAACTGATACAAGACTTTTTTTTCTTCATTATAGTATGCAAAAATAATTTTTTGTTCCTCTAATGTTTTGTCGTGCTGTTGATGATGATTTTATATATCGTGCTATTGACTAGAATGTCTATATTACCGTGTGGATCTGATATACGGTTTAACTGGGTTTATGTTTCACTTATTGTGCTATCATAGAATTAATGACTATGTTACTGTGTGAATCTGATATAGGGATGAAAGACTATTAGACGGCCAACGTTAAGGGAAATGGAAAGCTTTGTGTACAACATCCTAGAGCTGATGGTGATCGAAAATTGAAGGTAATATAAAAGCTATTATAATGTATTTTATCTTATCATTTGAATGTAATAACATATAGACTTATTTTATATTTTCCACTTAAACCTGTATGACCCTTATCATTTTGCATTTTTATTAGAATCAGGTTGGCTAGTCCAAGATTTTCATCGTGCAACCATGGTTTAAGTTTTTATGCAAATAAAATCAATATTGCTAATTTTTTTGTTATTGTTCCTTTGCAGTCATCTCTTTGGTGCTGCCCTCGAGACCTATTGATGATCCTTCATACATTGTTGGTGAGGTTCTCTTACTTGCATATAACGCTTTTTATAGTTCTATCGTTATAACTTTTATAAGGTTATCTACGACGTGCATTAGAAAAGGACATGGATTGCTTATCTAAATCTGGGATATATATTGATTATATAGAACTGTTTATCAGCTTAATGATTACTATAAGTCGAAATGAGTCAAACACTTTTCTTACATTTGTAACAAGGATTTTTTTAGTTTTTCTTATGGGTACAAAAACAGTATTAGTACAGTAGGTGTTCATGTCTTCATATAAAAGGGTTTAGGAGTTTGTATCGTAATGTGTCTATTGATTGATAGATTTATTAACCCTTAGTAGATATATATATATATATAAATATATATATAATAAATATATAAAAAGGATAAAAATCCACAAAATCAATGAAACCGGAAGTAGTATAAAATATTCCTGGGTCGTTTATCCCCGCGAGGAGTGAATTGGAAAGTCGAAAGTTGGATTGACATTTTAAGCTTGAATGGAACAAGATTTGGATTGGATTTCTAAATCTACTGGAAAAATAAGGCAACCTATACTAAAAATGAGAAAAACACACAAAATTATGCTAAAAACGATAACGGGAATCTAAAAACGCGACTAAGTTATCAAATAAAGGCAAAATGACAAATGAAAATTCAAACTTAATGTCTAAACCTCAAAATATGCAAAAGAAAATTAACTAAAAAGAAATTATATTTTTTGGCTTTTTGATAATTAATTATGACTTTTTTAAATTAAATGTAAAAACACAAAAATGAAAATTATAATCTAAAAGTGACAAAATTAAAGTTAAACTTTGTAAACCCTTAAAATGTGATTATAAAACTTAAAAATATTTTTTGATAATTTTTCAGACCCTTTTTTATTATTTTTATAGCTTTTTTTTGTTTTTATATTACTTTTAAATCGAAATAATCAAATAAAATGCAAACAATAACATAAAAATCCCAAAAAATCACAACACACTCAGAAAATTACTAGTAGTCAAGGAAAAATAGCAGCAAACCAACAGCTTATCACGAAAGCTTATAAATCAGCTAAAAAGCTACGGCTTTTAATAAATAAGCAAGAAACAAAAACAGTTAAATACTAAAAAGAAAGAAAATGGAACGGATGAGCTAATTGGAGCAACTGGTAAACATGCATGCTATGTGAACGGGAGGTCAGGGGTTCGAGTCCCACTGATGCTCTTTTTATTACTTTTTTATATTTTTATTTTGGAAAAAGTTAAAAACAAAGATTTAAATAAGTTGGGTAAAAGAAACTTTTAAAAAGACACATAGGCTGGATCACTCAAATAAGCAGGTTAAAAGCATAAATCAAAAAGCACAAATCAAAACTATTATTCCTATGCTGGGTATAGTATAGGAATTATGCAGCTAGGGGTGTTTTTGACAGCTTATTTGGTGGGCTTATACAATAAGCCAAGACACCAAACTTATCATTCACGCACTACAACTACAAATAAGCAAGGAACAACAATAAGCAAGCAAAAAGAACAACAATAAGGGAAAGAAATCAAGCAATGAACAAGGCTTATCAGCAGCTATTTTTGACACTTAGAAACTTTTATAAACTATGACCAAAACTTAAAAACTACTAGCAGGCATATAGGGACTTAAATTATTGATATAATCACTCAAACTAAACACAAAAATAACATGAACAACCCAAGATCCAAGATCAAACACCACCAACAAGAATTGACAGTGACATGTTCACAGTTAAACACAAAGGATTGCAAAAACTTGATTTTAGAATTTTTTACACTACAACACTCAAACAAATGGACTAATATGATGATTTAAACTTAGTAAAATATGACCCAAGACCATTTGACAGTTTTGACCCACTTTAACATGCATAAACAGAACAAACCAAACACCCCTTTATAGGCTTCACAGCAACTTTTAACTATTCAAAATCAAGATTTAATAACTCAAATTCAAATGCCAGATATTTAATCACTAAATTACCAACTAATAAACAGATTTAAACGGCAAAAACCACAAATCAAACAAGAACAAAGCAAAAAACAAGTATTTTGGGATTTTTTAACTTTTTTCAAGAAAACAAGTAAAAATAGTTTACTTAACTAATACCCTACTTTTTAAAGATCAAAAAGCAATATTATAAGATAATAAGCAAGTAAAAGCAAGAATAAGCCAAAATGGATATAAGCAGTTTATAACTAAATAAGGCAGTTTAAAGCTAAACACTTAAACTAAGAGCTAAAAAACTATAAGACAAGCATAAAAAGCGTTAACCAACATAAATAAGCAGTAATAAGCTAAAATAAGTAGACAATAAGCAATGCTACAGTAAAAATGCAAGAATTGGAAAAATAAGAAAACTTACCAATCCCTTGCTCAAAACAGGGAAAATAAAGGAGTCTACAAGCTCTAGCTTGTCAAAAAGACAAGCTAGTAGGTCTATAAGCTCTTCCACAATTAGCTTATCATCCAGTTTAAGCTGAGGTACTTTTTAGGGGAGGATTTTTTTTGTGTTTTCTTATCTGTTTATATATCTAAGTTAATTTTATGAAAGCAGGTTATAAAAGGCTTAAATGAGAGCTTATATAAGAGCTTTTTGTGACTTTTAAAACATAAGTTACCCTTGAAATCAATAAGATCTTAAGACAGATTTTAAGAACCAAGATTAAATTTCATTAGACTAAAAAAACATTACAAGAAAAGTCAAATTACATTAAAATCAAAAACTAACTAGGTAAAAAAAAGAAAAAAACTAAGTAACTCCTGGCTCCATGGGCTTACAAAGTTATACTTAAATAGAAAACGAGCTAGGGTCTTGGCTTCTCTTTGGTCTTTTGTCTTCTTCTTGGTTGTGTTTCTTTGCTGAGACAGAAACATAAGTGTGTTTCTTGTGTGAGGTGAAACATAGTCCTATCTTGGCCATTGGATTGTCTTGGTGCCCACTCAAAATCATCACAGCCGTTTAATCCTTATCATTATCCTTAAGCCAATGGGTTTTCATAGGATTGCTAACATGGCAAGAGCCCATGTGGGGTGTGGGTTTGAGGAGGGTGATGTTTTTGGCTGAGGTGAATAGTGTTCGAGGTGAAAGTGATAGGTGCAGGGTATAAGGCGGGAAAACTAGGAAGATATACAATGTTTTATTTTTTAACTGCAGGGTGAAGTTTGGGGTTTTGTCACAAGAAGTCCCTCTATTTGTATATATGTATTGCAATTGTAGTCCTTATGAGGTATAACTTTTGGGGTTTGGCAGAAATGCCCCCCAAAAGTTATAGTTGGGCTTTTGGTGGGTTGTTTGGGCTATTTTAATTTACTTGGGCTTAAGGTCTTTGTACAATATACTAATGGGCTTATCCGGCCCATTAGATGGTTATGGTTAGGCCCATTAAGTATTCTTTGGTTTACGGCTTTGGGTTTAAACTTTGACTTTTGACTTTGACTGCGGCTTCGATTTGACTTTGTTTTTTCCAGGCTTTTTCATTCCGTGCTCGGTTTTGTCCGTTTTTGCTTGATTTTTTGTCCTTTTGTTGGATATCCGTTTCCTGCAAAATATAAGTGAAAACATACAAATACAATGTATTTTTGGGTACGTTTTTGGTTATTTAAGCTCGTTTTTAATGGAAAAAGGTATGTGTAATTAAGCACATACCAAAATCCCCCATACTAAGACATTGTCGTGTCCTCAC
>BQNB010078402.1:0-10317 GCA_026074375.1 Tanacetum coccineum
CTACAGACTGTTCATATGAATCTGAAACATTATCTTTACTCTTTAAATAAACATTTTATCCTTCTTTCAAAACTTTAACTTGTTCTTTATATCTTTCAAGCTCAGCAGTTAAAGTATCTTTGACACTTTTGTTGTCCAGATTTATCTTGGTACAATTAACTACTTGGGTTTTCAGTTGTTTAATCACAAATAATATTAGTGCATCTTGTTGTGCAGAAGAGTTAGAATTCTGAATAGCTGCCTGTTGTGATTCAATCACATACTGAGAATAAGGAATGATATTGTTATCACTAGTTATTTTAGTCTTTGATTGGTTCACAACATTCGATTGTTCACAAGACGGTATCACCTGCACACCTTGATTAATCATATTGTTATCTACATTATCAGGATTGTGTACCTCAACGAGAGCATCTGAACCATAATGAGATAAATTCGCCATAAGAGCAACTTTGGCAGTGTTGAATTCATCACAATCAGAGTCATATGCATCCAAATCATAAGCTTGATAAGCAACATTATGAGTAATGACAGTCTGTGTGGCTTGACCTTCTGCAATTCCTGGATCTGCCAAAAATGCTAGTTCCTCCTCATGTAAAATTTGACCATTTGCTTGAGCTTGAACAAGTAACACTTTATCCTTAAACCATAAATCATCCCTTTTCCTTTTAGGTTTAGTGCACTGTTTGGACATGTGTCCTTCCCTATTGAAGTTGTAACAGATAACAGTCCTTTGTTTCCCAGAATTGCTTCTACTTGCTCCTGGAGTATAGGTCCTACTTGTCCTCGTTGCAAAAGAAATTTTCTTCCCCTGTACTGGTTGTAAGGTTACTCTTCCATCATTAATGGTAGCTTGTTGCCTAGGGTTTGACGAATTCCACAGCTAGTTGTTGGTAGTAGGACAACGAGATGTGATGACAGCTAATAGGAATGACATTATATGGTTGATGGCATTAATTGGATCATCACCTTGCTTGAACACTAGAACAGTTAGACCTAAGTCTACTTGGGGAAATTCATGTTGTTGTTGTTGTTGGTTAACTGTAGGAGCATATTCCAATTGAGGGATGGATGATGGTAGTGAATAAACGTTGTGGTGAACTGATGATTAATAATCATTAGATGGATAAGTGATTGAAAGAGGTGTTGATGATTGATTGTTTGAGTATTGTTAAGACTAATAAGGTGATCCATAATGTAGAGAATGATATAGTGAAACTTGTGGTTGAAATTAAGAGTTTTGGTATGATTTTGATGAGTTTGATAAGGAGACTGGGGTATCTGATGGGTTGCAACCAAAGCAAGCGGATCTGAGTTACGTTCATGCATTAAACGAACTTCATTTGTATGAAATTCATGTTGTCCCAAGTAAGCATGAAGATGATCAATGTTAGTTGTGCGCAAATCCTGAACAAGTTTGACATCAGTCACAAATTTGCTCCACTCAGGAGGAAGAGTATTCAAAAATTTGGTGTTCACTTGAAATTGTTCCAGTTTCACATTGTAAATGTTCATTTCATTGAGTAGCAGTGAAAATCTAAAGTAGAAATCACGTAGTGTTTCCCCCTTCTTATAAGCAAACTTATTGAATTCATCATAAAGTTTACACGCTCTTTCTTGTTTCGTCAATGAAGTTCCTTGCATGAGAAGTTGGATTCTTTCCCAAAGTTCCTTGGCGATTCGATGATTGCTAACAAGTGCATAGACCTTTGGTGGTAATCCTTGGAGAATGATATTTGTTGCCTTGACATCACAATCAGCTTGAATTGCTTCCGTAGCAGATAACTCAGAATATTTCTTTGGTCTAGTCACTCCATTCTCCTTAATCGTAGGCCAGATGAGTGGACCATTTTCAATGGATTCAAGGATCTTTCGTCCATGTTGTCTATTCATCATGTATAGATCCATTCTACTTTTCCAAGAATCGTACATATCTTTTTCCAACATAGGTGGACGATTGTCAGCACCCGAAAGAATCGCTTTGTCAGCAAGAGTCGTCATTGAGAAACTTGTATGTTAAAAGATTACTTGTTAGATCGAACGGTGATAGAATTTTATGTCTTGAAACTACACAAGATTTTACAATTCTTAACAAAACCAGGAAAACAAGTGAATGTTTCACGGGATTTTACAAGTCACAGAATTAAACCGTATAATTTTGTTTTAAAATTTGAGTTTTAAACGTTAGTTACGAATTCGGTTGTCAAAGTATATTGCGAATTAGGTTGCCAAAGAAAGTATTGCGAATTCGGTTGCTACAAAAAAATTGCCAATTCGGTTAACACTGTGAAGATGCTAATTCGGTTAAAACTGATAACTTCTAATTCAGTTGAAACTGAGAATTGCCAATTTGGTTAATACTGAGAAGTTGCTAATTCGGTTACAACTGATAACTGCTAATTCGGTTGAAACTGAGAATTGCCAATTCAGTTTACATTGAGAAGTTGCTAATTCGGTTACAACTGATAATTGCCTATTCGGTTAACACTAAGAAGCTGCTAATTCGGTTAAAGCTGATAACTGCTAATTCGGTTGAAACTGAGAATTTCCAATTCGGTTAAACTTCTAAGCTGCCAATTCGATTAACTGCTAATTCGGTTACGAAACCCAAAAACTCAAAAACACAAAAAAGACTAACTTTTGAACGTTTTTCCTAAATTTTCTTCTACAACTAGTATTACTAAGCCTATAGGTACCTTTAAAATGTAAATTTTATGGTTTTTAAGCCAAAAATTTTGAAATCAAGATTTGTACTTTATAAGACTTTTTCGAAAACAAAAGTTGTAAAAAATGAGTTTTTCTTGATTCAAAGTTTATACACCTATATCCTAAAGATACTAGATCAGATTTACCAAGGTAAATGATCCTTTAGTGTACACAAAAGCTTTGAAAACAAAGAAAGAACAAGAAGAAAACGTACGGATTGAAATAAAAAACGAACCAAAGAAAAACAAACACGAAAACTAAACAAATCACTCCATGACTCTTGACACCAATTAAAGAACAATTAAATAACATACATGGAAAGAGGAAGAGAGGTGGTTTAAGAAAGAGAAAGAGAGTGATTAGATGAACATTTTAGAGAGAGAAAGAAGCATAGAAAGGAAACTTGTATTATGTGTGTGAAATAATGAACAACCAAAACCCTCTCCAAGGCATGGAGAGGGTATTTATACCCTAAGTGTGGTCGGCCATGGAGGCTTGTGGGCTTTCCAAGGGCCTTTTGGCCCAATTAGATTAATAACATTACATTTGACTAGCTACGGGCTTTGACTAACTATTATTGGTAGTGACCGATACTTTTTGTGTTTCTAACAAAGAGAATAGATGAGAAGAATGAAACTAGTTTTATCAATCAAAGGAAATGGTATAGTGGAAGGCTACTAAGAAGATGAACCCATTTAACTTAATTAAATATCCTAAGCATAATTATCTTGATCTCAAGTGCAATGTCTAATTATTGTTTTATTAGTGGTTTCTAAAGTCGATAGACTTGAATGGGTATATTTAGTCTATCCTATACTTCTTGCGATTCCGACTCAGTCTAAATTGTATAGGAGGTAGGATATCCAGGTTGCAGTGATTAATCCCAACAATTCCCAAAACTTATCTAATAACCTATACAGATTATTAACTCCCTCTTAAAGAGTTCCTGTACTTTTTAAGTATATTGAGTGATAAGTGTGGAGACCGGTTAGTTCCTACACTAGGGGTCGGAGTCATAGATCCTCCGTAGTACCCGATGGATCCCATATTGACTAGATAATCTAACAATGGGGCAAGCAAGGTCCAAACCACCCGTACTACCAAAACCCATGGTTACTGATTGAAGTAAATTCAACCCTTTTTATATAAATATAAAAATATAAATAAATATAAATATATAACAAGGATCAAAATCCACAAAATCAATGAAACCGGAAGTATATGATATGATATTCCCGGGTCGTAGTCCCAACGAGGAGTGAATTGGAAAGTCGAAAGTCGGTTTGATATTTGATGTTTGAATGAAAAATATTTGGATTTGGGTTTTCTAATTAAAACGCAAAAACGATTAAAGAAAACCTAGGAACGAAAGCTAGAATGATTTAAACCTAAAACTTAGACGGGAAAGTAAAAACGCGAGTTTTTAAAAAAACTAAGTTATCAAAAACTAAGACCTAAAATGATTTTTAAAATTTTTATAATCTAAAATAACTGAATTAAAAGAAAAATTAAAGAAAATTCTAAAATTGGACCTTTTAAAGTTGAAAAACGAAAAAAAACAAGAACCGGGCCTAAAACCCGTTCTTTAAAAATTAAAATTTTGCAAAAATGACCCTATAACGAAATAAGTATTCTATTTTCCTAAGTTTCAGAAAGATAAAATAAAATTTTCTAAAAAAGAAAAATATTTTTTTGACTTTTATTTAATTTATTATAATTAAAAAACAGTTTTAGAGAAAATAAATGATAAAAAATATTAAATGATTATGAAAAATTCTGAAAAATTTAGGGAAAATCAATTAAACTATGAAGGTTCTGAGAAAAATGTGAAACTGAAAATTCGGCTTAAAAATAAGCTGTTATTAAGCTAAAATGGGCTGGTGGCTTAATGGGCTGTTGTGGGCTTATATAATTAATGAAGTAAACTCATACCGGATGAGCTATTGTAGCACATCGGTATGAGTTTGTGTGTGTGGGGGCTTTGAAAAGGGGGAGGTCCAGGGTTCGAGCCTGAGCCTTTCTCTTTTTATAAAAACTTTTTTTTCTAAAACTTATAAAGGACACAAAACTAAGCAAATTTAAAAAAGGAACTTTTTTCAGAACTCACAATAAGCTGGGAAAATAAGCACAAATAGATGGCAGTTTATACTTATCTATACTAAGGCTAGATTAGCAAAACTGTTAAGCAAAATAAGTGACAAATAAGCTAATGTAAATAGGAAACAAGCAAAAACAAGTGACTACTAACCCTAATAAGCTCACACTAACAAGAGTAAGCTAAAAAGAACAGATACATAAGCCAGAAAAGTCAAATAAGCTATAAGCTACAAATGGTGCAGGGCAGCCTAAGGGACACCTCTTTGGGCTTATTCTTAAGCACCAAGAGGGAGTCTTATGGGGTGTGGCTTATACTGTCTTAAAGAGTGTCCAGGTGGATTTCTAAAACAGCAAATAAAACAAATTTTGAAACAAAGATAGGCTAAAAAAAGATGTGAAAAAGGTTGTCCACAATCAGCATATGCTGATTGTGGTTTCTTAAAAAAAAGGGACAAGGTTCAGGCTTAAAAATAAGCTACAAAATAAGCTCAAAATTAAAAACAAAGTTGTAGCAGATGAAGACAAGCTCCTAATGAGCTTGTATTCAAAAATTTAAAAGCTAAAAACTAATTAAAGCTGCTGAAATTTTAAGATCAAAATGGACAGTTGACTTATGAAAAAGACTTAACAAGACTTGACAGAATTTGAGACAAACTAAGGCTACCAAAAGCGACTAAACCTACTCTATTAGACACTCAAAAGTGACTCAAAAACAAGGTTGAAAAACAGTTTTTTAAAGCTTGATCAAATTAGCTGTGTTACCACAGTTTTGACCCAACAATTTTCAAAAACACTTAGAAAAACTTAAGTTATAACTAAAAGACTCAAAAACTTTTTTGAAAATGACTAAAAACATCTAAAAGAAGCCTGACAAAGATGGCCAAAGTGACCCAAGGGGTATTAACCCAATTTGACCCACTTTGGGGTGTTATGCCAAACACCCCCTTAAATATAGAAATTCAAATTTTAAGCCTATTTAAAGGGTTTTAAGCAAAGGTTTTTGAAAAACATATAACAAGCATACTTAACTAACACAAATAAGCAAAAAGAAACAAGAAATAAGCACTCAATAAGCAATTAGGAAATAAGCTGTATAAAGGGAAAAAGAGGCAGTTTAAAAGCAAACTCAAAGCAAAGGACAAATAAGCATCAAACACATTCAAATAAGCATGAAATACAGTAAATAAGCAAGTAAAACTCAAAGATGCTGACAATAAGCAAGTGAACAGTAACAAACAAGCAAAAATTTAGAAGGAGACTTACCAAGTGTCCTTAGCTTATGGCAATGATATAAGCTTTCCAAAGCTTATAAACCAAAACCTATAGCCTCCCATGAGGTACTAAATCCAAGGCCATCCTATATAAACCTTGCTCCATGCTTTCTTCTTTTTCTTTTATATTTTTGAGATGTTTTTTTTTGAATTTTGACAGAAAATGAAAATGAAAGCTTGTTTAAGCTATTGATGCCTCAAAAGCTCATACAAAGCTTATAAAACAGTTTTTAAAACACCAAATAAGTAGATGATAGAATAATCAAAGAAAACTTAAAATTTGACAAATATTTAAAAGCAAGTAATTAAAGGCAGGAATTAAATTGACAAGATAAGTAAAATGCAATACATTAAAAGTGGTACAAATCTCAGTTACAAGTTTTTGACTTAAACAAAAATTCGACACCCCTTCTCTAAGATACATACTAGTCTATTTATACTAACATAACTAGGGTTTCTTGTGCTTTCTCTGAGAGTGCTTCCAGCTGTGTGTTTGTTGTGTGAGAGGAATCACAAAATTGATCTTGGCCCTTAATTATGCTTGGTGCTCAAGTCGAATTGATCATAGCCCTTCTTTTTAATATCCAATGAGCTGTTGTGGGATTGCCAAGCTGTCTTGGCAGCTTGTGGGTGTAGGGAAGGATGGGGAGTTATGGGTTTTGTAGTTTTGTTGCTGGAAAGGTCGAGGGGGATGATGAATAGTGCCAAATAGTGTTGGCGGGAAAGAAGGGAGGGTGTCTATTTGTTTTGTTATGCAGGGGAGAAGGTTTGGGTGATGGGCAAAAATAGCCCCTCTATTTGATATATATGTTTACAATGAAAGTCCAAGTGGTGGGTTAAGTTTAGGGATATGCCAGATTTGGCCCTTCCGTTTATATGTGGTTATTGCAAGTAAAGTCCTTATGGTAAATATAACTTTGATATGTTGGCATAATTAACCCTTCCAAGTGTTAAGTGATATTGCAAATGAAGTCCTTGGCATGTATAACTTTGAGGGTTTGGCAGTTTAAGCCCTTCAAATTATAGTTGGGCTTTTAGTCTTTGTGTAAATAGCTTAATGGGCTTACCCAGCCCATTAGATGGGTGTGGGTTGGCCAATTAAGTATTTCTTCGATGGCGGCCTCGGGTTTGACTGTTGACTTTTCGGGGTTGATTTTGACTTTCTTGGACTTTGGCTTCGATTTAACTTTGTCTTTTCACGCTCTTCTATTTCGTGCTCAGTTTTGTCATTTTTGGCTTTATTTTTCGTCCTTTTGTCGGATATCTGTTTCCTGCACAATATAATTGAAAACATACAAATACAAGGTATTTTTGGGTACGTTTTTGGTCATTTCAGTCCAGTTTTAGTGGAAAAGGGTATGTGTAATTAAGCACATACCAGTTACACGATAGTCAAGGAATATCTAACAAAACAATAGTCAGACAAAGAGATCAAAAATAATTACCCATGAAATAATTAATAAATTAAATGACAAGAGTAGAATTAAACATAATAAATATCAAGCATCAACAAATTAAGCCGAGACCAAATAAATTATTAAAAATAATTAATTAAAATCAAACTGTAATTGTTGAGGAATCATGTACAAATCATGCTGAAATAATGCTCCCGATCTTCTAGTTAGATCCCGTGATACCCGAATCAAGTAGGCAGGCAACCTACTCTTTTCTTTACTTTGTCTTCGTGCGTCGGTAGAACACAGAAAGCACCACCGATGGAATTTTGATAATGAATGAATTGATTTCATTCTTTAATATTTATACTAAAATTAAAGTTTGAGGTTGGTACGAGTTTAGTCCGTGAACTTCATTGTTTAAAGTGAAACTTGTAGTAAATTGCACTTAATACGTCCCTGTGATGAGCCATACATTAGACCGTAATTGATTTGGTTACGGCATAACCTCACTGCCGTGGTTACGCCGTAAACATTCTTGTCATTACGTCGTAAACTTCTAACGCGGCTTTCCTTCTTTAAGTGATAATTTCGGTTACGGCGTAATAAATATTCACGTTGCTCCGTAACCTTTAATCGATAACAATATAATTTCCATAATAAAAGATTACGGCGTAACCATATTGGATGTTACGCCGTAAAGCCTCGTCAGCACCGAATCTTCGTCATAATTAAGTGATCTTCTAAATCTTCATAATAAGTGGTCAATTACAGTGTAACTCTTGTTGTCGTTACGCCGTAACTTCTTCGTCAGCATAATTTCACGTGTAGTAACCGGTTACGGCGTAATCATGTTATCAATTACGCCGTAACTCATGAATAATGCGGATTTTGATATAAAAAGCCGTTTTTCCGCATCTTTTCCGTTCCATTGCCAAAATTACATAAAATACAAAATATAAACGAATTAAGTATCAAATTGATATAAATCAGTGCAATAAACGTGGGAATTTAATATGAAAAAGTATTAAATATTTGATGTTATCAAATATCGCCCCACTTAACTTCTACTTACCCTCAAGTAGAACCTTTAATAATTCTCTAAAATATATCTCTCTAGTTATCCAGGAAGATATAAATTTAAAATTTACATATGCTAGAAAATTCCAAACCGAGCACCTCACGAAAGGAAAAATAAACCACACTCATACTCTCACTAATCTATGTGTTTCATTTTTGGTGATCACTCAACTGCTCAGTCATGGCGAGTATTCTGTCATAAGCTTGGCAAGGATACTAATCTCCACCACTAGAGTCTAGATGCAACTGTTCAAAAAGGCAAATGGGTTGACATACACAGGATTACGAGGTGAATTATCCTTTAAGTAAAATTTTAACCAAAAGCATTACACCAACAAGGGCGACAAACTATATATACACATTCATAACGATGGAATAGACATACATGATTGCATTTAATTCTCCTATTCGAGTTAAAATAAAGGTTAGGGATTAGGCATGGGTGCACATTTAATTGGTGTTAAATAAAAACATAAAACAAATAGTTTCCTAAGTCCACAATCTCCTTGTCACTAGTCGCCTTCAAATCCCATTAGGTAAAAACGAGGGTCAAGAGTCAAGGGGTCTTCATAATACACGAGTTAATGCGTATGAAATATAGTGTAATGCTTTATAATCTCCATAAACTAGGCAAGAAAGACGCATTAACTCGGCCTTCCTCATCAATGAACAAAAATTATGTGCTAAAATTTTTTAAAATTTTAGGCCAAATTAACACATAATTTTACCAAATACCTCATTTCTATCTCCCTTTCCCCCACTTGAGATGTACAATGCCCTCATTGTACATATAGACCTATAATAGAAAGGAGAGATAGAAATGTCACGGGTTTATAAGAACTACCTGTTTATAAAGATGGAATCATCACCAACTGGACAAGGCGGAAATACTACCATAGTATGACATATAAGCTGATTTATAATGATGATCAACTGTAACAAACTACACTTGCTTGCATCCTCTTTATTCTATTTTTTTATTTTTTTTATTTTTTTTATTTTTATTTTTTTTCTTAAAGGTAAATTTATTAAGAAAATAGCTAAAAGGCAAAGATTACAAACAAAGCCAGAGTGAAGAAAAACAGTTAGGATCACATCCCTAACCCAAACACAAAGGCACAAAAAAAAATGGCATTGGACAATCCCCAAGCTCATATCACAAAAAGCAAATAACTAGCTAGGGGTTACACACAATCTGGAAAGAACAGAATACCCTGAATCATCAATGAAAACTGAGACCAATCATTGTCCATTGAACCATCACCATACACTCATCAAACACAAAAGGCAATAACCCCTAATACATACAACCAAAGCCAAAGGAAATACATCAGAAACATATAAAAGAAGCCTACAAGTAAATACTATTAAGAGCAGGACCATATCAACCAGCAAACTTCAAGCAGTAATCAACAATCATGATAGGAAATCCACTAGCAAAATCAACCAATCATTAATAATCAAGACAAGGAGAAGAACATAGAACTTCAATCCTCATAGGCTTGCCTCCTTAAAAAAACCTTTCCCAGGAAAAACCCATTGGGAAAAACCCTAAGAAAGGAAAAAAGAGAACAACACCCAAATATCAAAACCAGCATAAGACTAGAAAGCCCAAGCTCAGACTAACTAGATATGATCATAGATATCCATAGAGAAACCTGCAAACGGTGAGTTTAACACAACCTAAAACCCTGCTAGAGTCAAACAAAACCCTCCAAAATGGGAAACCACCTCGGGTACCAGAATGAACACATAGGGAACAACCTTAA
>BQNB010078402.1:11882-30560 GCA_026074375.1 Tanacetum coccineum
ACATCACTAGGGTTTTGTTTTTTAAGGTTACATTCAAATCGCTCTAAGGGTTTTTTGTACCGATCACATCATTTACTGCTTGCTAGTCGATTGTTCTGCTAACCTAAGTCGTTGGTTTTGGGTTATCTGAATCAATCGTAATTCCTGGGTCTGTGATCAAACGTGCGCGATGATGAGACTTTTTGGTTAGGGTTGGCTGCTACTGATTGGTTGCCTATTACTGTTCATACGTGCGTTTTCTTGTTTTGGTTCTTATTTGAGCTGGTAATTGTTCTTGTTCTGGTCCTTTTTATTGGTTGATTGCTATTTTGATGTGGTTTGAGGTAGTATGAGGTGAGTATGGAGAGGGGATTTTTTGTCCGAAAGAGAAAGCGGGTGGGAGAGGAGTAAAGGAAAAAAATGTTGTTTTGCGGGTGGTATTGAAGTCTTGTGAAGATACAAGCCCTAATGTCGGGAATGGTAATCAGAATTCGGTTAATGCGACACATACGTAATTTGATCAGACTAAGGGTTGTGATAATGTTATTGATTCCGCTGCGAATGTTTCTGAAGAAACATGTAATCTAATGATCTACCAAGAACAAGAGTGAGATGTGGGTTGTGATGATTTAGAGAGAGAAAGTGGATGGAAAATAGATTATATTCTTATTAGATGGAAAATGGAAAATGAAACAACCAACCCTTCTCCAAGGCTAGGAGAGGGATTATATAGTACATGGATTGGCTGGCCCATGGGCTATGATAGGCTTCCCATGAGCCTTGGGCCGGACTAGATTACTAATCTAATCATTACATAAACTATGAGCTAAGACTATTACAACTTGAAAGTGATCGACACTTTTTGTGTTTCCAACAACCTGGAAAACATGCAGAGAGTCAACTTTCATAAAAGAGATAGGTTGGACATCATAGTTAATATTCCTAGAAAGAAGAAAACAACTCTTACCGAATGGTTCATTTACAACAATGAAAACACCGACGGTAGACACCGAACATATTTGAATTTTCCTTCAGAATTTGTGTGGTACCCAAATTCAAAGCAATGGCAGCGAAGACAAATAAGAATGAAGAATTCGCTTGGAAGACTAACTTATATTCATCCAAGCTCAGGCGACCTCTTCTACTTCCGGATGCTATTGTGTCATCAGAAAGGGTGTAGATCACCAATTGAAGTACAGACTATTAATGGTCAAGCGATTCCAACATATCAGGCTGCATGTGAAGCTTTAGGTCTGTTCGTTGACGAGAAAGAATAGGACATAGCACTTCAAGAATCAGCTGCTTCAGCGACATCGAGGGAAATCAGAGTTCTCTTTGCCTAAATACTGATATACTATGACGTAGCAGATCCGCTTAAGTTGTGGACAAAATACTGGGAAACTATGTGTGATGACATCCCAGGGAAAATCTTGAAGAAAACAAAAATTCCAAACTATCATGTTAACACCACTGAATTACAAGGCTATATTTTATACGAGGTAGAAAAAACACTAAATGGTTTCGAAAAAACTGTCATAGACTTTAGGTTGGAGCTTCATCCAGAGCATTTGCTTAAAGATCTCGAGAACAAACTTCTTATGGAAGAAAAAAATTACAAGCGTGATTTACTAAGAGAAGATGCTACTCAGTCAGTCCCTAAGTTGAATCATGAGCAGAAAAAATATACAATCTCATCATAAGTGCAACTACTACTAAACAATAAGAGCTTTTTATTCGTCTACGGTCACGGTGGTACTGGGAAAACATTTCTTTGGAAAACATTTCTTTGGAAAACATTTCAAAGTGTATTTGACAGTAGGTCAAGTGATGTAGAAGATAGTCCTGTGCATGATAGATTTGCAAATGTTGAAGGCATGCATGCAGTTCCCCCTCCAATGACAGGAAATTATATGCCTTTAGGACCTGATAGGGAAGTAGATGATTCTATGTTCACATATGGTCCAAAACAGTCTAAAACTAGTGAATCTGTGCCTGAACCAGTTGTAGTTGAACCCAATGTTGTTAGTCAACCTAAAGTTTGGCCTGATGCTCCTATCATTGAGGAGTATGAGTCAGACAGTGATGATGAATATGTGATTCAACCTTCAAAAGAACAGGAAAGACCTAGTTTTGCTTTTATTGATACTGTTAAGCATGTAAAAACTCCTAGGGAAACTGTTAAAGAACAAAACACATATAGTCCAAGTCCTAAAGCTAACAAGAGAGACTGGAATGGTTTAATGTCCAAAAGGTTGGGTTTGGGATATGGGTTTACTAAAAAGGCATGTTTTGTATGTGGCAGTTTTAGTCATCTTATTAAAGATTGTGATTTTCATGAGAAAAGAATGGCTAAACAAGTTGAATTGAACAAAAAGAAGGGTAAGGGTACTGGTCAAGGGGAGAATAGACCAGTGTGGAACAATGTGCAAAGATTGAATCACCAAAACAAGTTTGTTCCAACAGCAGTACTAACTAGAACTGGTAGAATTCCAGTTAATACTGCTAGCCACAATTTTAATAGTCAAGCAGTATCAACTAGTGCTGCTAGGAAAGTTAATGCTGTTAGACCCATTGTGAATGAAAACAGACCAAGAAATAATTTTTATAAGTCTCATTCACCTATCAGAAGGCCATTTAATAGAACAACAACACCAAGAACTAATTTTTCAAATCATAAAGTTAATACTGCTGGGGTCAAAGCAGTTAGTGCTGTTAGGGGGATAAGGGAAACTGCTGTTAAGCCCTCAACAAGTTGTAATTAGAGACCCAAAAGAAATTACTAGAACAAAGTCTTTAAATACACTGGTGGATCAAATTCTAGAAAATGTGTTACTTCTGAAGATCCACTAGGCAGACCCAAGCCCAAAATGGATTGGGTCCTTAAGAGAAACTAATCTCTCTTATTTAATGTGCAGGATAATCCACAAAGAGCTTTAAAGAACAAATGGATTGTTGATAGTGGATGTTCCAGGCACATGATTGGAAACAAGGCCTACCTTGCTGAATATCAAGACTATAATGGTGGCCCTGTTGGTTTTGGAGGTAGTAAAGGTTACATATCTGGTAAAGGTAAAATAAAAATAGGGAAGTTAGATTTTTAGGATGTGTGCTTTGTGAAAGAACTATAGCATTTCAATCTCTTTTCTGTATCACAAATGTGTGACAAAAAGAACAAGGTTCTCTTTACAGACACTGAATGTCTTGTGTTGTCTTCTGACTTTAAGTTGCCTGATGAAAATCAAGTATTACTTAGAATCCCTAGACAAAACAATATGTACAGTTTAAACTTAGAGAACATTTTTCCTTCTGGAGGTTTAGCTTGTTTGATTGCAAAGGACACATTTGATGAATCTAACAAATGGCATGGGAGGTTGGGTCATGTTAACTTTAAAAACTTAAACAAACTTGTGAAGGGAAACCTTGTAAGAGGTTTACCTTCAAAGATTTTTCAAAATGACCACACCTGTGTTGCTTGTCAGAAAGGAAAGCAACACAAGGCCTCCTGTAAGGCCAAATCAGTGAGATCTATTAGTTAGCCCTTATAGCTTTTACATATGGACTTATTTGGACCTACATCTGTTAGGAGCATAAACCATAAGACTTATTGCCTTGTTATCACTGATGATTTTAGCAGGTTTAGTTGGGTGTTCTTCTAAAGAACTAAGGATGAAACGAAATCCTTAAGAACTTTATAAGACAAATTGAGAACCAATTAAATCAAAAAGTTAAAACTATTAGATGTGATAATAGTACAGAATTCAAGAACAGGGACATTATTGAATTTTATGGGTCAAAAGGGATCAAGAAGGAATACAGTAATGCAAGAACTCCACAATAAAATGGAGTTGCTGAGAGAAAGAACAAGGCCCTTATTAAGGTTGCTAGAACAATGCTAGCACATTCATTTTTACCTAACACTTTTTGGGCTGAAGTAGTTAGTACTGCTTGTTATGTCCTTAATAGGGTATTAGTAACCAAGCCTCAAAACAAGATACCTTATGAACTTATAACTGGTAAAATACCAATCATAAGCTATATAAGACCTTTTGGGTGCCATGTGACCATCTTGAATACCATTGACCATCTGGGCAAGTTTGAAGGGAAGTCTAATGAAGGGTTTTTAGTTGGGTATTCCCTAAATAGCAAGGCTTTTAGGGTATACAATTTAGAAACCAAGAGAGTTGAAGAAAACCTGCATATAACCTTTTTAGAAAATAAACCAAATGTTGCAGGGAAAGGACCTAATTGGTTGTTTGATCTTGATTATTTAACTGATTCAATGAATTATCAGCCTGTGAGATCAGAGAATCAAGCTAACAAAATTGCAGGTCCAAAAGAAGCTAATCATAGTGCAGGTACACAAGATAATAATGATGCAGGAAATTCTGAAATGGAAGCTGAATCTGCTCAAGACTACTTTGTACTGCCAATATGGTCTTCTTATACTTCAATAGTCAAAAGCTCAGAAGCAAAGAATGAAGGTGAAAAGCCTAATAAGAATACTGGTTTAAAGACAAATGAGGAGCCAGTAGATCAGGAGGATCAAGCCTTTTTGGAGGAGCTTGAAAGGCTTAAAAGACAAGAAAAGGAGGCTAATGATGCAGCTGAAGCTCTTAGAAAGGAGTTTGCCCAAGATACTAAGGATTTGCTTCTTTAAACAGGTGCTGCTAGAGCTAACAGTACTAACACAGTTAATACTACTAGCACACCAGTTAGTACTGCCAGTCCTTCTGGTGGACTATCCTACACTGATCTAACCAATACTGACCAAAATGATTCTCAAATACCTGCTCTCGAGGATATTTATGACAATCCTAATGATGGTATTTTGACCAATGCATCTTATGATGATGAGGGTGCAGTGGCTGACTTCATAAATTTAGAAACTATTTTGAATGTTAATCCTATTCCCACATCAAGGATTCACTCTATTCATCCTTTAACTCAAATTCTTGGAGATCCAAAGTCAGCAGTTCAAACAAGGAGCAAAGTGAAAAAACGTTCTGGAGCCTATACTTTTGTAAGTTATATTCAAAAGCAGAGAAGAAATAATCATAAAGACTTCCAACATTATTTATTTGCTTGTTTCTTGTCTCAAATTGAACCCAAGAAGATATCTGAAGCACTTGGAGATGAAAGTTGGGTTGATGCTATGCAGGAAGAACTGCTGCAATTCAAGATTCAGAAAGTTTAGATTCTTGTAGATTTGCCTTATAGGAAGAAGGCAATTGGAACAAAATGGGTTTACCGCAATAAGAAGGATGAAAGAGGTGTTGTGGTTAGAAATAAGGCAAGGTTGGTTGCCCAGGGACATAGGCAAGAGGAAGGGATAGACTATGATGAGGTTTTTGCTCCTGTGGCTAGGATTGAAGCCATTAGGATCTTTTTGGCCTTTGCTTCTTATATGGGATTCATAGTCTATCAGATGGATGTGAAGAGTTCCTTCCTTTATGGCACAATTGATGAGGAGGTATATGTGTCTCAACCTCCAGGTTTTGTAGATCCTAAGTGTCCTAAGAAGGTCTACAAAGTTGTGAAAGCTCTCTATGGTTTACACCAAGCTCCTAGAGCCTGGTATGCTACTTTATCTACTTTCTTGTTGAAGAGTAGATACAGAAGAGGAACTATTGACAAGACTCTTTTTATCAAGAAGGACAAAAATGATATCATGTTAGTACAAGTTTATGTGGATGACATTATTTTTGGTTCTACAAAGAGATCTTGGTGTGATGAATTTGAGGCATTGATGAAGAGTAGATTTTAGATGAGTTCTATGGGAGAGCTCACCTTTTTTCTTGGATTACAAGTCAAACAGAAAGAAGATGGTATTTTTATAAGTCAGGATAAGTATGTTGCAAAAATCCTGAAGAAGTTTGATTTTGCTAGTGTAAAGACTGCTAGTACACCAATTGAGACCCAAAAGCCTTTGGTCAAGGATGAGGAAGCTACTGATGTGGATGTACACCTTTATAGATCCATGATTGGCTCTTTAATGTACTTGACTGCTTCTAGGCCTGATATTATGTTTGCGTGCTTGTTCTAGGTTTCAGGTCACTCCAAAGACCTCCTATCTAAATGCTGTAAAGAGAATCTTTAGGTATCTAAAAGGCAAACCTAAACTAGGCCTTTGGTATCCTAGGGTGTCCTCATTTGACCTGGAAGCCTACTTAGATAGTGACAATGCTAGAGAAAATCTTGACAGGAAATCCACAACAGGAGGTTGTCAATTTCTTGGTAGGAGACTTATTTCTTGGCAATGCAAAAAGCAGACCATTGTGGCTACTTCTACTACAGAGGCAGAATATGTTGCTGCTGCAAATTGCTGTGGGCAAGTTTTGTGGATTCAAAATCAAATGTTAGACTATGGGTTCAATTTCATGAACACAAAGATCTACATTGATAATGAAAGTACTATATGCATTGTAAAGAATCCAGTATTTCACTCCAAAACAAAGCATATTGCAATTAGGCACCACTTCATAAGGGATGCTTATGAGAAGAAACTTATCCAGGTGCTAAAAATACACACTGATGACAATGTAGCTGATCTTCTAACCAAGGCATTTGATGTTAGCAGGTTTTAGTTCTTGGTTGTTACTATTGGGATGATCAATCCATAAGCTGCATTAGTTAAGGGGAGGCAAATGGCTGTGTTGTACAGTTTGTATGTTATGCACAAAGAAGGATTCTGGTAATGGTGATGATTTACATGGAGTTATTTGGGATATAAAGAGTCATTACAGAGAGATATAGACGGTACTAAAGCACTCTTATTGCCGAACTTGTTGAAGTCTTGTTTCACAAAAGTTAGTACCGACAGTGCAATTTTTGTACCGATGGGCAAAGTTAGTACCGCTAAAGAGCCATTGGAGAAAATACCGCCAAGGGTCTAAAGTGTAACTATGAAATGGTTTCTTCGCTCTTAATTTATTTAACCTATATAAATCCATCTCAATTGCAAAAATTCACTCACGTAATCTCTCTCAATTACTCTCCTTCTTCAAACCCTAATCTCTCACTCACCGACGATCACAAATTCTACAACCATGGTTGTTCTTGAATCGTGCCCTAAACACAATATGGTTGCTTATCTAGAGAAGACTGATGGAAATGCAGAGTTTCATGAGATTATTGACTTTCTTACACGAAGCTCTATTCACTATGCTCTCACTGTAAGTCCTGTAATCTCTACTACGTTTGTTGAACAGTTTTGGACATCTGCTAAGTCCCAAACAATCAATAATGTTAGATATATTAATGCCAAAGTAGCTGGCAAGCCTGTAACTATCTCCGAAGCATCCATACGAAGTGATCTTCGTTTTGATGATGTTGATGGGATAGATTCTCTGAATAATCAGGCCATATTTGATGCTATTAAGCTCATGGGGTATGAGGGGGATTTAACTGTCCTAACATTTAACAAAGCACTGTTTTCACCCCAATGGAAATTTCTATTTCATACCCTAAATCACTGCCTAAGTTCAAAAAGTACTTCTTGGGATCAGATTCCCACTAATATTGCCACTGCAGTGATTTGCTTGACCTCTAATCACAAGTTTAATTTTTCTAAGTTAATTTTTGATGGTATGCTTAGACACTTGGATGCAACAAAAAAGTTTGTCATGTATCCAAGATTTATCTCAATCTTTTTGTCTAACCAGTTAAAGAATGTGCCTGTCCCATTAGACCACTTTCCCATCCATGCTTTGTCTAATAAAGTTTTCTCTTTTATGGTCAAAAAGGGAAAACATTTTTCAGGGAAAGTCACGCCTCTGTTTCCTAACATGTTGGTTCAACCAACAGAGGATGAGGGTGAAGGGTCAGAAAGACCATCTGAACCACAACCTACACCCTCTCCTCCTCACCCAAGTGAAGCTCATGTTGAGCCTCAGTCTAACCCATCACCTGGACCTTCACCCACTATACCTATTCCTGATCCCATTCCTGAGGGTTCTGGTGGAAATCTTGGAAGTCAGTCATCCAGTGATAAATCTCTTTCAGGGAGTGAGGGTGGCTTGACTCTCCAAAGTGTCTATGATCTCTATCTTTCATTGTGTACACAGGTCACAGCTCAAGCTGCAGAAATTAAATCTTTGAAGATACAAGTCAAGAAGTTGAAAAAGCAAGCCAGGCCTTTCATTCTTCATCATAAATCTTGGCTCAGGACTGTTAAAAGAAAGAACCAAAACAAGAAGAAGGTCTTGAAGACATCAAAGAGGAGGAGTGTATTCAAACAAGGGAGGAAAACTGTCAAATCTTCCAAAGGTGCTCCTACAGTACCTACTGATTGCAGTTTTACATACATATAAAATATACTATAAAATAATATTCCACAAGAGCAATTAAGAAAATTACTAAGTTACCCTTGATAAAATTCACTCTAAAAAATATATAATATAATATATAATACGTATATTAAACCGGGCAAATATGATCACCCGGGTCGTTATCCCCAATGACTAGTGAAATTGAAACCTCGTTAAAGTCCGGACTCTGATTTAAATGAGCAAATGGATGATTTGATTATCTAAAGCAACAATTAAAATGGACAATTAAGCAAGTAAACTAATTTTAACCCCTAAAAATGTAAACTAAAATTCTAAACCTAAGATAAGACAAAAGAAAATTTTAGGAAAAAGAAAAAACATTTTTTTGACTTTTTGATTATTTTTTTTTAATTTATTATGAATTAAAAACTATAAAACTATTAAAAATAAAGTCCTAAAAATTTTATAAAAATTACACTAATTAAAGAAAATGTGCAGAAACTTTCTAAAAAATAAAAGCCCTAATTTTTATCTTTTAATAAAAGTTTAATTAAACTAATTAAAACCTAACCCTAATTATTAATTAAAAATATAAAACTAATTAAAAACTAACTTAGGGACTAACTGTGTAAAAGACTTAAGGGCTAACAGGGCTAAAATATTTAACGGGCAAGGATTAACTAAAAACAACTAAAACAGAAAAATTACAAGAATGGTCCCTGAGGACCTACCCCGATAACAACCAAAGTCCAAATATAAGCTCAAATTCTAAAAGTACTTATCACTAAAAACTTGAAAGAGCAAAGTTGTAAAGGAAGCTAGTGGGAACAAAATTAATAAAAGCTACTTAGCTTGAAAATAACAAATAAGCTTAATAAGAGCTTATTTTTGAACTGACCTCAGAAAGGAGGGTTTAACCCTTGGTTTTACTTATTAAGCTCTAAAAAAGCTTATTTTTAGCTCAAAGTTAAAAAGGAAAAGACTTCTAAAAAGCTTATATTATGCTTAAGCTATTTCAGAAAAGAAACTAGAACTAGACATCCTCTTAAGCTACTGAAATTAAGCATGAATTTAACAAACTCAGGAATTAAGCAAAATAGCACAAAATCCAAATAAGCTAAGGACCTTAAAAAACTACACTAGACTCTAAAACTTTAAGGACTTATTAAACTACTTATAATCTATCTATATAAGCTATAAAATCTAGAATCATAAGCTAAATTAACAAATTAAGATCCTGAAATTCCTAAGTACTGTTTTTTGGTATTTTCAAGGTTTTTACATACTTTTGACAGCAAACTTAACTAAGTAATTAAGCTAGGAAATAAGATTAAAGACTTATTCTATATTAAGCTATAACTAGACCTTAACCTACTGGAATTTAAGATCCTAAATCCTACTTTTACTTAACTAAGAACTAGCCTAAAAGTGGCAGTACTAACTGTGACAGCAGTATTAACTTTTTAGTTAGTACTGCTGCACTTTGGTGAATTATGGCAGCAAATTAAGCTAAACTAATAAGCAATAAATCTAAATCTATTACCTAATCTATATTAAGCTACCTCTAAGCTATATACTACCTTAATTTGGAAAGCTAAGTCCTAAGATTACTTGGCTTAATCTTAAGCCAAAAGTGACAACAGTACTAACTGATTGTTAGTACTGGTGCACTATGCATAAGTGCAACTCAAAAGTGCAGGCTTCCTAAGGGAAATCCTCCACTTAAACACACTCTACTAGAGTGTATAAACAAAGTGCAAGCAAGATCTAAGCCTTTGAGGGCTTAGATCTAAATTTCACAAGCAAAAAGATAGTCAAAAACTGCCCTGGTGTAAAAACAAAGATAATAAGCCATATCTTTTGAAATTTTGAACTCTAACTTATAAAAACTAAATGAAAACTAATCTTAAATGAAAACTCAGCTGACTCAAGCAAATTGCACAAGTAATGTTGACTTTTAGAGGTCAAACACACTTATGCCAAACACCCCTTTACTACTATGACAGTTATGATTAAGCTACTAAATTTGAAATCTATTAAACAAATGCTTAATACCAGACAATTAATAGATTAAAACAACTTTAATAAGCATGAATTAACAACTAGATAAGCAATAATCTAAGACTTAAGCTATTTTACTATATTTTTGGTTTTTTAGGGGTTTTTAAGACAATTATATGAAAAACTATGATTCAAACTAAGAAAGTTAAAAACAGATAAACAACTATGATGATTAAGCTAGATAAAACTCAAATAAGCACTGATAAGCAAGCTTAATAAGCAAATAAGCAGATCTGAATATAGAAAGCAAAGAAATCACTATTTAAAGCTAGAATAAAAGGAAATGAAAGAGAAACTTACAAACTCCTCTAGCTAAACAAGAGGTTCCCAAATAGGGCAGCTTCAAGCTCCCTAGCTTATTAGATAGCTAGGGTTAAAGTCTTAGGATCTTTCCAAGTTAAGATCCATTCAAAAGCTAATAAGAACTCAATATTACTATGTATGAAGATCACAATATAATACAATAGAGATGCTAAGCAGAGGGTTATCGTCCTATGTGTGAAATGCCTAAGGTGTAGCATTAAAGCCGTTGCCTAAACATGCTAAGTGATTTTTTTATTGCAATGTAGCCTTTGTTATCATGTAACATCATATTTGGACAACTTCAAAGGCGTTATTGACTTTCAATGGTGACTGTTAATAAGAAGGGAGTGCTTACTTTCGATTGCAGGGTTAGTGAACAGAGGAAAGTCTTGTTCCAATCCAATCACAAATATCTTTTGTGTCCGACAATAATCAAGAATAAGCTCCTTCCATAGTTGTATTTGCTTCTCTCGAGTTTCTCTCACCGGCTGCAACCTGATCAAATACGCATTGTAAATACAAAATCTATCCAAATCGAGTCTCACAATCATAATATCAACAACAAAAACTCTTGACATGAAACAACAAATAACTCAAGAATTTCAAAAACGATTCCTTTTATATAATGTAACTAACAGAAACCCGATTACAAATCTTTTGACACGAGCGTCTACTCCTACCCACTACTCAAAACTCCCTACGTCACCTGGTCTTGGCTTCGGCCTTATGTTAAAAATAGAAGTCATGTAAGGATGATTGAACTATAAAACGAACTCAATATTACTATGTATGAAAATCGCAATATAATACAATAGAGATGCTAAGCAGAGGGTTATCGTCCTATAGTGTGAAATGCTTAAGGTGTAGCATTAAAGCCGTTGCCTAAAACAATCATACAGCTGAGATCAAGTAGCATGCTAAGTGAATTTTTTATTGCAATGTAGCCTTTGTTATCATGTAACATCATATTTGGACAACTTCAAAGGCGTTATTGACATTCAATGGTGACTGTTAATAAGAAGGGAGCGCTTACTTTCGATCGCAGGGTTGGAGAACAAAGGAAAGTCTTGTTCCAATCCAATCACAAATATCTTTTGTGTCCGACAATAATCAAGTATAAGTTCCTTCCATAGTTGTATTTGCTTCTCTCTTGTTTCTCTTACAGGCTGCAGCCTGAGAGAATACTCATTGTAAGTACAAAATCTATCCAAATCGAGTCTTACAATCATAATATCAACAACAAAAACTCTTGACATGAAACAACAGATAACTCAAGAATTTCAAAAACGATTACTTTTATATAATGTAACTAACAGAGACCCGATTGCAAATCTTTTGACAAGAGCGTCTACTCCTACCCACTACTCAAAACTCCCTACGTCACCTAGTATTGATTTAACTCATCTTAACTCGCTAACTTTTGACAGGATGCGGAGCGTTGGTTCTAATATCTTAGCTCCAATATCCAAACATAACTAACTTCATTTGTGAAAGTTTACGCTATTCGTCATCATATACATCGACTCCTATACTAAACAAAACATGTAACTATGCATTCCTGATAAATAAGCTTTCTACATACGAAACCGCAAGACGTTACAGGGACACGATAATAGTCAATAGCTAATAAACTACCAAAAAATGAATCTTAAAGAGTAGATAATTACGTGAAATAAGGTGGGTAGTTATAGAAATGAGGAAACTTATGATCACCAACTGTCTGCATTATTAAAACCTTGATGATCAGATTTAATACTGCAAAAGAAAAAAACAATAAAATTAATACATTATCATAGACGATGCATTTAATCAAGATTCTGATTTTAATTTGAAGATGAACAAGTACTAATTGATTTGCCCTAGTTTCCCAATTCGTTGACTCGGGTTATTAAAAGTACGGGTAACCCGGTTATGTATTTGGGCATATGCATTTGGGGTGTTTGGGATTGCGTTTAGAAGATGATTATTTGCTTGTATCGTTTCAAAAACCTAAAAATCTAACAAATAGTGTTTGGATATCAAAAGTAGAAAAGTGATTATCTGCAATTTGGGAGGTCCAAAACGCCACTTTTCATAAGCAGCTTACCACTTGCTGTTACAAAACGCAGGTATGAGATTCAAAGTCAAATTACCAAACTAACCCTCAAATAAACCTTCTTGTTCTTGAAATTCAGTTTATATCAGTTTTGCTACTAATCATGTTTCACACGGATCTTCAATTTAATATAACCATAATTTTCAAAGCTCCGACGAATGACGGCAAGGAGTCAACTAATTTAATACAACAGATCATCACTGCCTTGATTTGTTTATTGACAAGTTTGATTTGGTAAAATGTATGGAGGTGGTAAGTGGATAATTGAAGGTAGTGTGTTTGTTGCCGACATTATACATTCTTCTACGGGGGTGTTTATTTCGGCCGATGAAAGATACTCCCTTAACGATTTATTTTTAGTGTTATATAATACTTGATGCAAAATATATAAATAGATTAAGTTTTAAATGTATTTTTCATTAATATAATTTTTATTAAGTATTATATAACACAAACAAAATAATTTAAGGTCAAAGTTGATGGAAAAAGACTTTAAAAATCAGTAGTGGACACTTATTTAAAAACGGAGGGAGCAGTATAGTCCGCGCGTTGCGGCGAGGCTGACTTGTATTCAAGGCATGTATTTTATTTCACTGGGTATTTTTTTAACAATCACAGACTTTGAATGAGTATATGTCGTTGGACCGAGTATAATATTTTTTACTTATTTGGTTAACAAAATATGTGGTATTCGTATTTATATAATACTGTATGACATTTAACTGGAATCATATACTAAACTTATTTACTTATTAAAGTTTGACTTTTAGTATGTATATAAATATAAATATGAATGCGAAATCTGTTTTTAAATACTGTCGTAAATGAGAAAAAAATGTAGGTTATTTATATAATTTTATATTTCATAGAATTGAAGGTTTATGGCCCTTGTAGTTTCTTTTAAAGTTATTAGGTAGTATTACAATATTGGGCTCGTTTTGTACGCAATTCGAAGATTTTTCAGCCGGTATTTTTTGATCTGAATGAATCAATAGATATGTATTATATATTTGATAAATAAAGTTTATTATATAAAAAAATCGAAATAGTTAAAAGTTGAGGGTGCATTTTGTAATTTTCCTTTTTAACTTTTGGGCCGACTGTGGGCCGGCTTTTGGGCTGAAAAGTTTTTCCAATGAAAAAAAAACTTCGTATTGCATTGGTAATGATATATATAGTAATTCTATGTGGGCTTATTTTCTGATTTATTTTGAGACTTAGAGCTTATATAAGTTTATTATATATTAATAAATTTATATAAGATTTTAAGTCTCAAAATAAGCCCTAATTTTCTGGCTTATTTTGAGACTTATGGGCTAATATAAGTTTATCATATCATAATAAACTTATATAAACCCACAAGTCTTAAAATAAATCGACAAATTAAGACTTAAAAATATAAGCTTAAATTTTCATAAGCCGAAACAAACACCCTTTATGTTTTTTTTATTTTCTTCTTTATCCCTTCTGCTTTTATAAGAGTATTCAAACAAGCTAGGAAATGGCTTTGTTAAATACTAGCTTCGTGACTTGTTCGATGGACGAGCGAGCTTCATAAGTTGTCTTAGTTAGAATGTAATGTTAGAATGCAAGATGCAATATGAGTCATATGGCGGCTGTGTTATAGCAAAAAGTGTTGTTATAACAGCTTTTTCCCTTATAACTCATAACCTATAACTTGAGTGACGATGGATGCTATTTTTTTGGATGCTATTTTTTGGTTAAGTTATAGGTTCTGAGTTATAAAGGAAAAAACTAACGTGATAACACTTTGGTTATAAGAGTAGATTGTGATAGTTGTGCTGTTTGGTTTCTCGTGTTGAACTCTAAGAACTCGATGAGTCGACAAAGATCATGAAGCTCGAGTAACACTTAAACAAACCATGTAAGTGTGTTACTGTGTGAGAAACAATATTTGCCCAGTGTGTGAACTTATCAAAGTTGTGTGTGATGCCTTCTATTTATAGAGAGACAAGTAGGGTTTAGAAATAAACCTTTGATTGATGATCAACGGCTCTTGGGAGGCCACACGTTAATTATCTGATGACCAGACAAGGAGGACAAGTGGTCTTTCCTCTTTAGCTCATACAAGATAGTGCTCGTAATGTGCCCCCACTGTCATATGTCATGTTGTACTTTAATCGTTACTGACAGTGGGGGAGCAGGGCAATGGGGAGCAGTGGTCCCTTGCGTACTATGTACCTTGATTAGGGGTAAGCATGGTGCGGTTTTTGACTAAAACCAAACCGCAACCGCACTTGCGGTTTCTAAAAAATAAAAATCGAACCGCACCACGGTTTGCGGTTTTGGTTTTGCGATTTTTGCGGGTTTTAACCGCACCGCACCATCACGTATGTTGGGAATTACAGATTTGAAGATTACAAAACATATATGCCGAAATGAAGATAGAAGAAACAATAAGGACCAAATATGTAATAGATAGATAGCTTTGTTAGTAAGCTAGGGTTTGTAACCTCCCTCTATTATATAAAGAGGGGAGGCGTCTAGGTTACAGCATCCATTGATAGCAGACTTCTCCAATGAGAGTCTAAAAAACGCATAGAGCGTGTGTAGTGTAGTAGTAGTAGTTAGTTTCTTTATGTTCAATAAAGAAAACCTTATTAGTAATGTTGATTGTATTCTTATGTTCTTATTCCGCTGTGCTTAATCAATCAATGTTATTCATACCCTAGTTGAGTCCAGATCTTGGATCCTAACACGTGGTATCAGAGCCTCGTGGCTCTCGATCTAGGGTTTAATAAGGTTTTCCTATCTAATTTATTTTTCTGTTATTATTATTAATTGGCAGCAGGGTTTCTCCCCGAACCCTAATTTGTTTATAACAGCAGCATCAGGAAATAGCAGTTATGGTGGCATATATGATTTGCTTTGAATCTGTTGTGGGGCACATGAATTATGAATGCAATACTGCTCACGATTTGCCATTGGTCGAACAATTAAAGTTACACGTTGGAAGAGTCAACGTTATATTCATTGGTTGGTCAAAGTTGTTGAGCAAAAGTTCATGAAAAGAGAAAAGATATGGTATATCAACCAGTTGGGGCCTCACGTGTTCTAGGATTTATCAAGTGAAGGTACACGTATTTACTCAATTCGTTATTTTTTTTGGTATAGCCACGTGATTTTCAAAGCTACTCATGGTCAAAGATGGTGTGCAGTAGGGTCATTAAATGCGTGTGAATGGCCATTTGTGAAACGTCACACATGTTTTGTACAATTTGATGTGGGCCATGATTATTATGTTTCATTCGGTTGGCAAATATCAATTGATATCAGTTGTGTGCAATTTGACATGGGGCACGTGTGTTGTGGGACCAACGAGGTTCAATTGAATCGAAATATATTTTGAAAATTGAAGATTCGTGGTCACTTGATTTTTGGTTAATCCAAGTATTGTGGAAACAGTTCTTATCTTGGTACATGAATTAAGGGATAATATGTTATTCATGTATATCTGTTTGACTTGGTGAGCTGTTTTGTTGTGGATAAAATTGTTTGATTCAAATTCAAACTTTTATGCTGCTGTATGTTTCTACTGGTTATATCATTCCTGCTGGTCGTTGCTACTGGTAGGCTTTGGTGTTCCTACTGGCTGTATATTCTGATTCGTACTGGTGATTATGTGTTACTGCTGGTTATATCATTCCTACTGGTTGCTTTATACGTTCCTGCTGGTAGGCTTTCTGGTTCCTACTGGTCTGGTTACGGTTTCTACTGCTTGCCTTATTCGATTTTGTTTGTTATTGCTGCTGGTATTATAGGTCCTTAGACGCCCTTGGATCTTGGACGATGTGATGCTTATGGCTTGGTTACTTCTTCTTGATTTGGTTTGGTGTTCATGAGTGGTTTATTACATAACATAATAATGTCGTGTAGTGGTCCGGGGACCGCAACACCATTAATATTTAACTAGATATGGGAGGAGTTGTGATAAGGTATCAAGCGATGATATATAGCCTAAGATACGAATTTACGTTTGTGTTCTGGTAAATAAATACTCGTATTGATATGGGATCAAAAGTCTTATTATTGTTGTGATTCGATGAGACTTCGATCGACGGTTATGGGGAGGTAGGTCAGGGACCAACGATGAACCATAACTAGGTGTGATAAACATGTCTTGTACGCACTGAATCAGTTTACTATTTCAAGCCAATTAAAGTCCGAGATTCATGAGATGGTTAGTGTACTTTTAAGGGGAAGCTTATTGTTCATCTACTTGCCATCTACATGCATCACTTGAGGGGAAGCCTTTTCGAGTTGCACAAGACCCCTATTGGATGATTACAAAAAGGGGAAGAAGATTTATGGTGTGCAGCTTATTATTGTGATGACATGTTTTAGCCAGGTTGTTTTGTAATATCAAATAGGGGAAGATTGTTGGGAATTACAGATTTGAAGATTACAAAACATATATGCCGAAATGAAGATAGAAGAAACAATAAGGACCAAATATGTAATAGATAGATAGCTTTGTTAGTAAGCTAGGGTTTGTAACCATCCTCTACTATATAAAGAGGATAGGCGTCTAGGTTACAATCCATCCATTCATAGCAGACTTCTCCAATGAGAGTCTGAAAAACGCATAGAGCGTGTGTAGTGTAGTAGTAGTAGTTAGTTTCTTTCATGTTCAATAAAGAAAACCTTATTAGTAATGTTGATTGTGTTTTTATGTTCTTATCCGCTGTGCTTAATCAATCAATGTTATTCATACCCTAGTTGAGTCCAGATCTTGGATCCTAACAACGTATGACTTATATAATTAATGTGGGTTTTTGCGGTTTTTGGTTTACAATGTCGGTTTTTGGGTTATAACAACACATATATTTAATGCAAACACACACATCACTTATAACTTATAAGAATACTAATGATAATATGCGTTAGAAGCCTTATAACACACATTAAATAACCAATATGCCGTTTTCGGTTTTAAAAAATAAATATGCGGTGCGGTGCGGTTTTTGTGGTGCGGTTTTACCGTAAAACCGCAACCGCACCGCGAAATGCGGTTTCTCTTTTTTCTTAAAACCGAACCGCAGTTTTTGCGGTGGTGCGGTTTTTGTGGTGCGATTTGGTGCGGTTTTTGCGGTTTTACGGTTTGCGATGCGGTTTCTGCTCACCCCTATAAGGGGTTATAGCTTGCAAGATTTTAGGGGTAACCATGGGAGATTTTTCTCATAGCTTGCGAGATTTTTTTAAATCACAAAACCGTCCAAACAGGCGCACTAATGGGTATTCTGGTTAAACCATGAATTATTTGATCAATTTCTGAAAAAAAGGTCAAACGAAACTGAAACTGAAAAAAAACTGTGTTGTACAACAGTGTGTCAAAAGGAGGGTTAAAGGTGGTAAAATCTCTTACTTTTGGTGGGGCAGAGAGGGATTAATAACACAACCCTTTACGATTTGCCTTTGTATTAGTCTAGAGATGTGGGTTAGGACCGACAAGAACAAGAAAGTAAAACGACGACTTATGCAATGGTTTTGTTAGAATATTAATGCTACTTAAAGCAAAAAAAACATATGTGGTCCGAGATGAAATATCCAGTACAATTGAATAGGCACAACTAAGCTAGCTAATTTAATTGACATAAACAATGCTAATGCCACTGAAAGCCAAAAAGATCTTAAGTTCAATTTCCTCATGGTAGTACTCAATCACTCCTATATCATAATAAGTGAATGGGTGATTGATAGACATGCAACAAAACTAGCATAGGTTTAGTTTGAGTATTTTAAGAAAAACACAACCAAGATAAGTATGACAGAAAGAATCAAGTGTGTAACTGATATCATTCATCTAATTGTGGTCCTCCAATGGACCAAATAATTAAATCGGGTCTCAAGCAACCATTAGTGTGCCAGAAACTAGTGAATGTTGCTGGATATAATCAATATGTTTGAAGAAGTGGACCATAAGTTGTTGAAGAAAAGTAATTTCTTGGAATA
>BQNB010078403.1:0-28673 GCA_026074375.1 Tanacetum coccineum
AGAAGCATTATCAATTTTTTTAATCTTAAGTTGATTGCTTTATTTTTCTTGCTTAAGCTTTTCTAACTCACTTTTAAGCACAAAATTTTTGAGTCTTTATATGAGATATCTCTTTTTAAAACAGCAAGTTACTCATAAAATAGAACCTCATTCTTTTTGTAAAAGACAAGTTGTTTCTCCTACAGATGCTAACCCTCTTTTATAAGTAGCTAGGTTGAACTCGGATTTATTAAACTCTATTCTTAAATCATCAAGTTGAGTTTTAAGAGTTTCAAAGCTTTTTATACATGTTTTTGAACAAGTTTTATCATTATGTACCTTAGAGTCAGAAAAAGCCATAAGAGCCATGTCTGAAGGGACTTCTTCATCTGCCATAAAGCTCTAGTCAAAACCAGCTCCATCAATAGCCAACATGGCTTTGAAAGAAATTTCTTCCACATTTATAGTCCTTCTAGAGCTATCTTGATTCCTGCTCCTATTATCTTGATTCCTAGGTCCTCTGGATTCCCTTACAAAGTGTCCCAACTTGTGACAGTTGAAACACTCTACCTTTAACTTGTCATATCCAGCTGTGTCACTTCCATTGTAGTGATCTTTCTTCTAGTTTTCTGGAAAAACCCTCTTGTCCTCATGCTCAGCAATGCTAACTGCCACTTCAAATCCATCTCTTCTAAGTCATCTTCATAGATTTGTTCAAGGTCCTTATGTACAAGTTGAGACCCATTTGGTTGATTGGCCAAAAATGCATAAACAATAGCATCACTTAAGTTAGCAGTACTGACTTAAGTACTAGCAGTGCTAACTTGAGTGCTAGCAGGACTAACTTGAATGTTAGCAGTATTAACTTCATACCCAGTATTAACCTCATTAGTACTGCTATGAGATGACACAAAAGCCATGTTCTGAGAACTTGAGCTTGAGCTTGAGTTTGCATTTCCTTTAACTTCTTGTTCAACAATCTTGAAATTGTTGTAGAGATCATCAAAGCTCATTGCGTTTAGTTCAGGTTTATTCCTCCAGACCACAACATGGGTATTCCACTCAGAAGGCAGACTTCTCAAAATTTTTAAATTGAGATCTTCTTGTGAAATAATTTCTCCCAAGATTGCCAACTGACATACAATCTTCTGAAGCATGTTAAAAATAGAGTCAAGAGACTCTATGCTTAGAGCACTAAAGTTCTCATACATTTGCTTCAGAAGAGTCTTCTAAGTCTTCTTTGTGGCTTCATTACCACCAAATCTTATTTGTATAGCAGCAAACAAAGTCTTAGCATCCTTGTATTGATTAAATGTCAACACATGTTCATTAAAAAGTGCCATTAGTAACAAACTTCTTGCCTTCATATCATTCTTCTTTTGAGTCTTTTCATCAGCAGTTACAGGACCTCGTATTAGTGTAGTTGAGGTACCATCAGTATTTGTTGTTGTTTAAGCTACTGGTTTGAATGAGTTTCCATTCTCTATGACATCCCATAGAGCATAGTCTTGCACTTGAAAGTATTGCTCAATCCTTAGCTTCCACATCTCATATTCACCTTGTTTGAGAAGGGGTAATTTTGCATTAGTATTGGTTTGAGCAGTTTCTAGATCCATCTCTTCTTTGTGAGTAAAGAGTTCTTCTAGATCAAAGTTTCAGAACACAATCTCTGATACCACTTGTTGATCCCAACTCAAGATCTATTCTTTAGCTTGTAAAGAGTATGTTACCTTGGATAAATCCAAAATAACAATGGTAGAAACTTTATGTGTATATTAAAGAGTATGCGAAATCTACTCTTCAATACTTAGAAGAACAATGAATGTAACAGTAAATATGATTGAACAAAGATGTAACAAAAAGCTTTAATATTATTAAGATCAATAATACGAGTACTCTATCTAGTACTAGGGTTTACAACCTTGAAGCTATGCATGAAACTCTATGATTGAATACAATAACCATAACCTAGGAAATCCTTTTATACACCTTGGAGTCTATTGACAAGATAAAATACAAATTCTCTATATAATTATAATTTTTTGCATATCTTTCTAACTAAATAGAATATACATAGAATAAGTCAATACATATCTCTTCACACGTCTTTATCTCTTGAGCAGTCTTAAGTCTTCATGCAGTACTGTTAACTCCTTTAGCAGTGTTAAGTTAGTACTGGCAGTACTAACTTTCTTCTAGTAAATGGTCGTTCTTTGTTACTTCCACATTTCAGCCATCACTTAACCATTTGCTCCCCCTTCATATGTGCATCGATTAATCGAAAGAGTTTAGCACATATGTGGGAAAGCGTACACTTGAGATCATAAACATTACATTAATAGCCATATATTTTAATCACATTTTCTCCCCTTATCAAAAATGTCAAATCTCTTAATATTTTGGATATCAATTGATTCAAATATTCATGGTTTCAGGGAAAAAATATCCAATTATTAACAAGCCAATATTTGGAACATTTTAATGCCCCCTCTCAAATTATGAGGGAATTATATGGTGTTTGAGTATGTGAATTTGAAATTTTTTGATCTTACTAAGAAATTCTTGAAAATTCATACTAAAACACTATATATGCCTACTTTTAAGTCTACACTACATATATACATATTCACAAGTTTATAAAATATACGAAATGACCTTATGATGACGAACACAATATGACAAAATCATATTGTTCGTTGAAGTAGCTGGAGGTCAGTTCCGTAGTGCCTTCCACCAACAAACTTTTAAAGACTCCTCGTCAACCGTCTTTTTTTCAACTGCTTGTCAATCGCCTTGATCATGATATTAGCTGTTTTCTTCTCTAATGTAACCATCTTCTCTTTGGTAGGTACTCCATTTGGATATTCTTTGTTATGTCATCCAGCAAAGTTCGAAGCCCAGTTAATGTCCTATCACTGAACTTGTAGAGTTCGTCTGATCGCATCAACCTGTTTCTCTCATTGTTGTCGACATAAATGAATCCTTAAGGGTCTTGATATGGAGTGTATGGGTCCCCTTTCCTGATGCCGGATTTGGTGGTTTTTGGCTTGGTGACGTTGATCTTCTTCTGGTAACTTTCGACTTCGAGTTGAAGATCTTTAACTCGCTTCTGAATAACCAAGCTTCTGGTGAACATTCTTAATGCTATTGCGAAGTCAGAAACGTCATCGCCCAAGAGATTTGTAAGCCAATTATGAACAACAAGGAGAAGCATGTCTTCGATGTCATTGATACGAAGACGTAGAAAGTCGCCTGCTTTGAATCTTTAAAGGTCATTGTCGAATCTTCTTATAACAATCTCTTTCAGATACCCATACCCATGTTTCCTCATTACCTCGACCTGAGTTACCGCCAGATGACGTTTCATAGAATATACATCATGTGTAGATTGTAGGCCTCGGGTATACCCATAGAAGGTCTTACGTTGTTCTCTCCAATGTGAGATTCCCCATAATGCATGTTTATCATAGGCAACTCTAACAGGAACCCATATATTTGGAACTATGTCTTTAATGCATGGAAGATCGTATTGAGCAGCCTTTGTCTTTGTAATAGAAGTTGTGTAGGTCATTGTCGAAACTCCTCCTTGCAGATACTTGAGATCATTGTTGAAGAAGTAGTCAACTGGTACTTTTTGATGATTTCCACTCATAACTAAAGGTAGGGGTTTGGTAAGATCAAATGGATAGTCAACGCCTTCTGGATTTTCCCAATCAAGTTTTTCTGAAAGAGCCTTGTAACATTCTTCAAAATCATATTCCAACTCAGCATAATTGGAACGTGTGCCTTTGAGAAATCTGAACGCTGGTCTTAACAGTGTTTCTTGAGTAAGATTGTTGATTTTTAGGCCGTTCATAATGAATGCTAAGAAGTCTATTGGAGTTCTTATCAATTCATCAAAGGTCTTTGACGGTTTTCCACCAGACGATGCAAGAGTCAATAACCAGCTTGGATTTTGTCCTTGTTGTAGAGTCTTGCCAACATTCCAATCAGGTTCAGTAGGTTCTTGAGGTTGTGTAGGTTTGGTGAACCAGTCACGTTTAGATGCAACCTTTTCCTTGGGATCTTCATCATCATTACCCAGGTTCTCCTCTTGATCTTGTGGCATATCCAAATCTGCAACCTTAAACTCTAGTTCATCTGACTAAACAGACTTTCTAGAAGATTTTGATTGAGAATTGTCGCCTTTGGATGAGCCAGACTGTGATTCTTTAGCTTTAGGACCTGTTGCTGGTGCTGCATCCTTGCTAGTCTTCCTCTTCTTCAACCCTCGGTCTGATCCAACAGAAGGGTCTTCATCTTTATCTTTGTCTTTTCGGCTTCTCTTCAACGAATACACTTTACCATAAGTAGAGAAGATAGTCTTGACAAGATCATAAGATTTTTTCAATCCTTCATAGCATTCTTTGTGTTTAGGAGCTGCCAGATATGATTCACTTTATCCATTTTGTCGATCAGAATCTTCTTCAACTCAAATTCTATAAGCGTTACAGTAGCCTCATATGAAGATTGTGGTTGAGAAGACTCTTTGGCTAGAATATCGTCTTTAAGTGACTCTTTAACTATCTTTTGGATCATCGGGGGGGGGGGGGGTTAATCATAAGAGGATGGAAGCCAACAATATTTAAGAACACAGCCAAGAAAGAACCGCCACTCCACTGTATCATAGGCTTTGAATGTCAATCTTAACGTACATTAGGAGGACTCTATTTACGATGATACTTTATGCATAAAAGCTCCTGAGTTATAAGAAAGTTATCCGAAATAGCCTACCCGGACAAAAGCAGATGATATATCACTAACCACCTCATTAAATCCCATCTATAATACGTTAGTTAGAATCATACTAATACATTTATAAATGAATTGCCAGCAAGAAAAATAGACGCTAATATCATTGATTTTGAGTGAGTAGAAACCTTAGGGATAAGAGCAATAAAAGTCTGATTGGATCTCCTTTCAATAATCTGCATTAACAAAGAAATCTTAATAGCTTGACAAACGTCCAAACTGACCAAATATCCAATCCTTGTTTTAAAAAAGCCGACGAGTACCCATCCTGCCCGGGGGCACGCTTCATCTCACGATACTAAAACATAGATGCTTTAACTTCTTCATCAAGCAACGCACGAAACCATATTGGAGAAAGAATCAGCCGAAACTTTCTTCAAAAATAGACCATCCATGTTAAGGTTATCACAAACCATATCACTCCCAAGGAACATTTTATAATGAGAAACAAAAACATCAGCCACATTAGAGCCCGTGACCTCAATATTATCCGAATTCATAATAACATCAATGCGACTTCTATGGATTCGGCTTTTGACTGACTTGTGGAAATAGGCAGAGTTTGAATCCCCTACCTCAAGCCACTCAATTTTCGCCTTTTGCTTTAAGAACCGCTCCTCATCCAATTTAGCCTCACTGAAAGCTTGAACATAAACAGCCTCATCCTCTCTAAGAGATAGGTCGTTAGGGTTTAAATCCAAAGCCTTTTGAACCTCATCAAGCTCAAATCGAAGTTTGTTAACCCGGTCATGGAGATTACCTTGATCATGTAAGAGCTTGCGAAACGGTTTCTTAAGAGCTTTCAACTTTGAAACGACTTGATACATCTTATGGTCCACTAACTTCACACTCCAAACACTAGATAACAACTCCCTTGAATGGACTTTTGTGAGCAAGAAAATTGCAAATTTAAAGGCTTTCTTAGGTTATAAAAGGCAAAATTTAGGGATGTTTTTAAACACCGCGGACGAGAATGATCCGATTCTATAATGCAGAAATAAAGCATATCGTCCAGGAAAGGTCAATAAACACGGTATTTCCATAATGCGATTAACTTCTTTAAAAGTCCACAACCCCTTGAGGCTTCTGATCCATGTGAAATACAATCGGAGCTATTTATATCCATTGACCTCAATAGTATAAACACAATATTTAAAATCAGTTAATGGCATAATTACGGCTTGACGGGCAGGCCCCGACGATAATCCTCCTGGTTTATCGCCACATTGAAATCACCCATTAGGAATCCTATGGCTTACCCGAGTAAACATTTTTATGCAACTCTAGGTAGCCCATAAGGATACCTCCTGGCAAGAAGGGAAAATTATTCGCAGATACAAAGGAACAAAACAACTTCTCTACCCGAGACTTTATGAATGATTTTGACGTGCATTACTCTGGCGAGTTTTGAGGAGAAACAATAACATAACCAACATCAAGATTCCATCCAAGAATAATACGGCAGCCCTTAGTACAAAGGTTAGCATTGGACGTCCAATCCCATGATCTAAACACCTTAGAGCAGACCTTGGAAAGAGCAGAAATATCTACATGCGATTCAAGAATTGCACAAATACTTAAACGATTCTCATTAACAACATGCCGGACCTCAGATTGTTTAGGGGTACGGTTCAAACCCCTTATATTCCATGTTGCAATGCTAAACATTATTAACATCAGGAGAGGGAGTGCTTGCCCCCTTAGGATCATTCTCCACATACACCTCTTCAAACACACTCTCCGAGTCCTCATTCAGATTAGTATCCTTGTTCATTGCATAGGCACTACTAGTTTCACCCACTTCATTTTCTTTTAATAAATCATCTTGGTCACGAAGTGAATCAAATTGATTCTTAAGCGTAAAGAGATCAATATCATCGCTATTCGTTTCCATTGTGCGAGCAGGTTCAGAGATTTGATGTCTATATACAAAGGTAGCTTTAGGCTTATTTAACTTAAGACCTTCAATCTTCCTAGCATGATTCGTTTGTGGCTGTTTTCCTTTCTTTTTTCTATTGGTAACAGTAGTAAACCCATCCGTATTCTGTTCCATCGTCACCTTGACAGGTTCAACAACATGTTTGGGATTTGTTCAAGATTATGTTCCAAAACACATGGATTCATCACACAAAGAGGAGGCTTCCATTCTATTCGACTGAATTTTCACCTGTATATGACCTGTACTTCCTCCTCCGTGAACAGCCATAATGGATTCTGTTTCAATTCCTTTTCCGCACTAACCTCAATGAGAGCACGCGCGTATCCCATTCTACCCCAAGGATCCGCACACATTGTACTAGTAAATGCATCAAGCATAACAGGTTTTCCAATTTGTGTCGCAATTAGGCTCAAATCCATCTTCAGAGTAGGCCACAACAGGAACCTTGTGCATTTTCACCCAAACAGGAACTTTAGTAACCTTGTCTTTTGTCAAAGCAAGATTAGGTGACCATTTTGTAAGAATAATAGGGATGTTACGTATTAACCATGGACCTTGCTCTAACACCTGCTCCAAACCAGATAAAGAAGTAAACTTGAAAAAGAAGAAACCATCCTCGTCCTTAATAACTTATGAATCCACAATTTACTTCCATGTATTTGAGACATAATTTTGAACAAGAGGAAAAGCAACGTTCTTTCCCACAAAATACCCAACTAAAGAGTTGGCGTACCTTTGTTGAGCAGCAGTAAATGTGGCCAATGGGAGCACAACATCAGCATTCTCCACCTTTTCAGAATTAAGAAGAGACCTAAACTTTGGACTTGCTGGATGGATTGTTATTCAACACATCAGCAAACGATCCTTGCCTCTTTGACGCCAAATTAGGGTTTTCATTTTTTTAGATTCAGTGGTTCATTACAATATGTTGTCTTCATGGCTCAACATTAGGATCTCCAAGCCTCACAAGAACGTTATAAGCGATAAGTATATCCTTCAAAGACTTTGTGACGGTTACAGTTTCCTCATGAACAGTACCACCGTTGCTTGTTTCATGTCGCATAGCATTCATAGGTTTGCCATCTTTCCCTACAATTTTACCATCTATATGCGAATCTAGTGTTCCTTTCAAGCAGCTTCGAAGAGTAGATGGAAGTATTACGCACTTTTCCATTCAAAAAACCCTACTCACACTACCATCAACCGAGCTAGGACAATAAAATAACCTAAAAGGGTTTAAAACCCTAATTAAGAAAGAAACCCTAAAATGCGATCCACAGGAATAAATCCAACGATCAACACTCTTAAGGAAAATACAAATAAACACACTTCTAACCAGGCTTCCATTGTCAAACAATCAAAGAAAACAAATGATTAGTGAATTAATCACGCATATCCCTACATAGCAGACCGAATGATATAATAATCAATCAATCAAAGAAGAATGATATGAATTAACACGCAAATCCCTACAAATCAGCCGAATAGATATAAGAATTAAATGTGAGCGAAAATAGTCAAAGAAACTCTAAAAACGAATCTAAAACCTATAGATCTAGGGATCGTCCACTTGTAAGGACTTCAATCAAGGAGGGATCACAAAGATTCTCAACAAGATTTGAGGGCCTTAGCAAGATAGATCACAAAGATGGTAGTATTTTAGAATCGATTAGGGTTTGAATATTGGAGACATGAGATCGCCCACACATATGAGAGAAAACTAGGGTTTTTAGGGTTTTAGGGTTTAGGGTTTAGGGTTTAGGGTTTAGGGTTTATGATTTTAAAAATGCCCAATTATTAACAAGCTAATAATTGGAACATCTTAATGCTCCCCCTCAAATTATGAGGGAATTATATGATGTTTGAGTATGTGAATTTGAATTTTTTTGATCTTACTAAGAAATTATTCAAAATTCATACTCAAACACTATATATGCCTACTTTTAAGTCTACACTACATATATACATATTCACAAGTTTATAAAATATATGAAATGACCTTATGATGACGAACACAATATGACAAAGTCATATTGTTCGTTGAAGTAGCCGGAGGTCAGTTTCGTAGTGCCTTCCACCAACTTTTTGAGACTCCTTATCAACCTTCTTTCTTTCAGCTGCTTGTCAATCGCCTTGATAATGATATTAGCTATTTTCTTCTCCAATGTACTCCATCTTTTCTTTGGCAGGTACTCCATTAAGATATTCTTTGTTATGTCATCCAGCGAAGTTCAAAGCCCAGTTAATGTCCTATCACTGAATACTTGTTATCCCCCCCATAGAGTTGTTGATCGCATCAACATGTTTCTCCCATTGTTGTCGACATAAATGAATCCTTGAGGGTCTTGATATGGAGTGTATGGGTCCCTTTTCCTGATGCCGGATTTGGTGGTTTCTGGCTTGGTGACGTTGATCTTCTTCTGGTAACTTTTAACTCTGAGTTGAAGATCTTCGACTCGCTTCTGAATAACCAAGCTTCAGGTGAACAATCTTAAAGCTATTGCGAAGTCGGAAACGTCATCGCCCGAGAGATTTGTAAGCCGATTATGAACAACAAGGAGAAGCATGTCTTCGATGTCATTGATACAAAGACGTGGAAAGTCGCCTTCCTTGAATCTATAAAGGTCGTTGTCGGCTCTTCTTACAACAATATCTTTTAGATACCTATACCCATATTTCCTCATTACCTCGACCCGAGTTACCGCCAGATGATGTTTCATGGAATATACATCATGTATGGATTGCAGGCCTCGAGCATACCCATAAAAGGTCTTACGTTGTTCTCTCCATTGTGAGATTCCCCATAATGCATGTTTATCATAGGCAACTCTAACAGGAACCCATATATTTGGAACCATGTCTTTAATGCCTGGAAGATCATATTGAGCAGCCTTTGTCTTTGTAATAGAAGTCGTGTAGGTCATTGTCAAAACTCCTCCTTGCAGATACTTGAGATCATTGTTGAAGAAGTAGTCAACTGGTACTTTTTGATGATTTCCACTCATAACTAAAGGTAGGGGTTTGGTAAGATCAAATGGATAGTCACCGCCTTCTGGATTTTCCCAATCAAGTTTTTCTGAAAGAGCCTTGTAACATTCTTCAAAATCATATTCCAACTCAGCATAATTGGAACGTGTGCCTTTGAGAAGTCTGAACGCTGGTCTTAACAGTGTTTCTTGAGTAAGATTGTTGATTTTAGGCCGTTCATAATGAATGCTAAGAAGTCTATTAGAGTTCTTATCAATTCATCAAAGGTCTTTGACGGTTTTCCACCAGACGATGCAAGAGTCAATAACCTGTTGGATTTTGTCATTCGTTGTAGAGTTCTTGCCAAATTCCAATCAGTGTTCAGTAGGTTTCTTGAGGTTGTGTAGTTTGTGTGAAACCAGTCACGTTTAGATGCAACCTTTTCCTTGGGTTCTTCATCATCATTACCCAGGTTCTCCTCTTGATCTGTGGCATATCCGAATCTGCAACCTCAAACTCTAGTTCCTCTGACTAAACAGACTTTCTAGAAGATTTTGATTGAGAATTGTCGCCTTTGGATGAGCCAGACTGTGATTCTTTAGCTTTAGGACCTGTTGCTGGTGCTGCATCCTTGCTAGTCTTCCTCTTCTTCAACCCTCGGTTGATCCAACAGAGGGTTCATTTATCTTTATCTTTCCCCCCCCCCTCATCTTTTTGCTTCTCTTCAACGAATACACTTTACCATAAGTAGAGAAGATAGTCTTGTCAAGATCATAAGATTTTTTCAATCCTTCATAGCATTCTTTGTGTTCAGGAGCTGCCAGATATGATTCACTTTTATCCATTTTGTCGATCAGAATCTTCTTCAACTCAAATTCTGTAAGCGTTGCAGTAGCCTCATATGAAGATTATGGTTGAGAAGACTCTTTGGCTAGAACAGCGTCTTCAAGTGACTCTTTAACTATCTTTTGGATCATCGGGGGGGGGGGGGGGGGGGGGCAAAGTTGGACACTTCATCTGGCAAAATCTGAGGCAGTTGATTCTAGACTTGCTCTGTGATCCTTGTAGTGAGTGATGCCGAAAGGAAGTTCATGAATTCATTTTTGGTTGCTCATAGCCTTGCATCTAGATGATCATCAAATAAAGCTGTCACTTGAGTGTGGAGAGTATCCTTTTTGAGCTCAACAACTTCTTTTTCCAATGATGTGACTCTGTTGTTGAATTGGAAGACTAATGTAAAATCAGGAAGTGTAGATAGAGGATTTATAGCTTCAGTTGTTGGTGGTGGTGTGGATGTTGATTGTTGTGGTGGAGGAGTGAAGGATGGAAATGATTGTGGGATGAAGGTGGAGAATACTGGTGAAGAATCAAAAATAACCGAGACTAGTACTGTAAGGAGTGTGGGTGTTTGCTGGCTTGATACTTCATAATGGACGTGAACATCCGTTGGAGAAACAATTTCAGCATCTGTATAGGGAATATATGAGAAGTTTAAGAATTTAGCCGCCAAGTTAGATGAATGAGAAGAGCTGGTAACTGGGACTTTGGTCTTCTGTGGAAAAGTCGAAAGTGTCACATGAGCATCTTCTATGATTTGTAAGATCTCTAGATTTTCATTCCCTTGTTGAACGTTAGTCATTGCAGCATTGGTACCCTCCTCTTGAACAAACACATTATCAGTATCAACTAGTTCATTCACCCGTATATCCACATCATCGTATAGCTGACTGGTAGTGTAATCCATCTCTTCATCTTCATCACCTTCTGCTTTATCAGTAATCTTTGTTTCATCTTTATCATCAGAATCGTCAGACGGGGTTTTCACAAATTCGTCCTTCACTTCTTCTTTATCATCTTCATTTTCTTCTTGATCAGACTCTGAGCCTGATTCATTCTCATTAGTTTCATGCTTAGAATTCGACTCATCATCATTGTCTGATTGGGTTTTGTCATTATCATTGTCATTCTCTTGATCACTATCTTCACCACTTGAGTCTTGTTCAATGTTGCTATCATCTTCATCATTTCCCTAAGATTCAGCTTCACTTTCAGATGATTATTCTTCAGTCACATCGGGAACCCCTGGTTTAACACCAGTTCCTTCACTTGTAACCGAAGGTATGATCTTTACAGCACCAGAACCACTTGGATGAGTCTTGTGGAAGTCTCTCGTACTCTTCCTTCGTACTTCTTCAAATTCAGCATCTTTATTTAAAGCCACTTGAGAGAGTAACTCAATTCCTTTGCCTCGAGTAACATCCACCTTTTCCCTTTTTTTAGACAATGCTATCTCAGGAGTTTCTCTAATAACAACACCTCTTGCTGGAACCTTAGTAGACTTCTTTGTAGGTCTCTTTACTCTCTTTGACTTTCCCGTAGGTTCTTCAGTTGAAACTGGGACAATAGTGAGTTTGGGAGAGGCTGGCTTCTTAAACTTTTGCGCCTTCTTAGGAGGTGTAGCTCCTGTAGCAAAACCAAGGTAAGTCTTGTACGCTTTGGTTTCCTTCATCTCAGGACTGGTTAAAGAATCATGAAGTATAGCACCATAGATTTGAGTTTCTTCTTTTGCAAAGACAAATCTTAAAGTGTTAAATAAATAGTCATCCCTAGAGGTGTGCATCCCAATCTTGTTTCTCCAGGAGAGTGTCTTGTCTTGAGTAAGGAAGTAGTAAATGATAACTTTGGTGAATCGAGGGTAGTACATCTTCTCTTGCTTTTTGTAAGCTTTGTTGTCAATCTGGTAAATGAAGTCTTCCCAAAGTAGTTCAACATAGTCCACATTCTTCTTATGGTACATACCCCAAAGGATTTGTACTCTGGAGAGACGAAGCTTGTCAAGAACATATGTCTTTCTAGATAAAATCCTGTTAATGAGAGTAGCAAAAGTTCTCCAAGGTTGACGCATCTAATCAACAACAACATCATTGAGTGAATAGATTTCCCCAGTGTGACCAAGGTCTCTTAAGAAGGACATAATTTCTTCATCAGTAGGAAGTGCATTAAAGTCTTGTCCCTGTACTCTAGGGCAGATCTTGAAGATATCTCTGAAGATTTCCAGAGTGAGTTAGAATCTCTTCCTTTTGTCCATTTTGAATCTGTAGAAAATGTCATGCTTGTAAACTGAATCCCAAAATTGATGCATGTAGATTTCTGGAACATCTGCAGTGATGAGAAATGCAAAGTAACATGAAGTGAGAGCAAGAGCATCTAGCATGACTTGAAATGTGGGTTTTCTTTGTATCTTTCTAGGATTGAGTCTTTCGTTGCATTTCCCAATCTATAGTCTTTTCTCCTTGGGAACAAGTTCAAGATCAAGTTTTTCTTGTTGAGCAGTGATGAAAGACATGATTCTGCTAAGATTTGTCGCATACAGTTCATATACAAGCAAATATATATATCACTGAAAGATAATGCAAGACTGATTTACACAAGGAATAATGTACACAGATACTTAGCAAACTATTAACACACATGAAACTAAGAGAAACACATAATCCAACATCACACTAACTATAGGCAATCAATAGAAATCAAGGCAAACACTAACGATTTCTAAGGATAAACTAGACCTAAATTAATCACTAAGTGATAAGTTAAGGTTTAATTATACTTAGATTAGGTTATGATATTAGATTACCAAGATTATGAGATTAGTTTTCCTAGAAAAAATCATGTATAGTTCGCCTATAGAATGTGTATAATTCGCCTGTATAAAACCCAGTGTATAGTTCGCCTGTGAATGCATGTATATTTCGCCTGTGTTATCATTTGTGTATAATTCACCTATGTTAACATGTATAGTTCGCCTATGTAACACATAGTGTATAGTTTGCCTATGTAATCAGGTATAATTCGCCTATGTTAACAACCAGTGTATAGTTCGCCGATTTAACTATGTATAGTTCTCATGTGTTAAGATTTGTGTATAGTTCGCTTATGTAAAGATGTATAAATCACCTATGTAAAACTTACACCAACATTTTAAACCTTTTTCAAGCATCACTATCCAACATATCATGACCACATAGCATCTAGGAAACATATTAGACATTTAACTCATGAATTAACCACCTAAAATCTTGACTTAAGACTTGTTCAACCCATAAGAACACGAAAAACCCTAGATATTTAATATATAACATACAAGCATGTTTAATAACACTCAAATGCATACAAACAATAATTATAGCAATTCTAAACCCAAAACCCATGAACTTTTACAAGTCCTTGCCCATTTTACATAAGTTCGACATCAAGAACTAGCAAAAATGTATGAATATGTTTACCCCATTTAAAACTGTTATCGGTACAACTTCTAGACCCCTATAGGACTAAAACCCCTCAATCAATTTAACATTTCATCCAATTTTTTAAGGTGATAAAAGTTAGGTCGAATTTAGGGTTTTTCGAGCAAAATTCTAAAGTTTGGTCTGATATATGGATGTTTTAACATTAACACAAGTGTACCTTAAGATTAAAACAAAGATAGACCGATTTCTTGAAGGCTTGAAAATCAACAATGGAGGTTTAAGGTTTATGTTTGTGTCGTGTAAATGAAAAGGACGAAGGGGGTGTTTATGTTTAAATCTTTTTAGGTTTTGGTATAAATGCCCCCTGAGGTTTACTAGATCTTCCATTATCCTAATAAACTTTATGTTGATCCCACTTTAATAGATCGAATTCCTTAAGTTTGTATAAGGATTAGTTATATTAGATAAATCTAACACAACTATAGTAGAAACTTTGTTTGAATGTATTAAAGATTATGTGGAATCTAATCTTTAATATTAAGAAGAACTATCAATGAAACAGTAATTATATGAACATATAATTCAACAAACAAAAGCTTCAATATTATTAATAATACGAATACTCTCAAAGTATTAGGGTTACAAAGACCTCGAAGCTATGATAATTCTTCATGAGAATGACCTTGTATCAAACTCTATGCCCTAGACCATCCATTTTATACACCAAGGAGGTACTAAACGGCTTACATTATCTTTCCTAAGAATATCAAGAATCTTTTAATACAAATATGTTATACACATTTTTACACAAATAACTCAGATAAATCACATAAGCCTTAGGACTAACTAAACACAGCCACAACAGTACTAACTTCTTCACTAGCAGCATTAACTCCTTCAGCAGCATTAACTTTGTACTAACAGTAGTAACTTTTATACTAGCAGTAGTAACTACTTAGCAGTTTTTCTTCTAAGTCTCTGAGCAGCACTAATATGCACTAGCAGTAGTAACTTTACACTAGCAGTACTAACTGTGTACTAGCAGTAGTAAACACTTAGCATTTTTCTCTAAAGTTCTTGAGCAGTACTAACACAACTGAGCAGCATTAACTTTGATATGAGCAGCAGTAATACTAGCAGCATTAAAAAGGCTTTTAATCCCAACAATCCTCCCATAAACTTGATATTTATCTCCAAAATCATCAAGTTTATCCATTAAAAGCTCCATAATCACCAGGAGGATGCTTCTAAACACTTCATTAATTCTTAAGCTGTTTTGTAAGAAGTTTAAGAAGCTGATATGCCATTTCATTGAAATAATCAACCTGAAGCTTCTTGTTCAGCATATCTGTAATTGTAGGTGGTGTAAAGGGATATCTCTTTTCTACCAGCATGTAAATCATTCCAGATTGCAAACTCAAGCAATGCACTCCACATGAGTCAAATAGCTTCTAGCTCAAAACTTTGTACCATTGTTGCAACTTCCAGATTTCATCTTCTACATGTGGTTTAAACATTGTCTTCAAATCTCCCCATAGCAGCAAATCCATATCCTCTACTAGTCTTGTTGATCCTTATTTAGCCTTTACCAGCTTGTACTGTACAAATCTTCCAAATCTTCCCTGCTAAAACTTTTAAGCATATGACTAAAGATTCTGTACATTTGAGACTTTCGATCAGCTCTTATTAATTGAAAGTAGCTGTTCTTTCCTTCTTTATGGATCTTCCAGTCAACAATGGTTGGAGACTTAGTAGCTAAAGGTACAACATCAATTGCAACCTCTTCTTCATCTGGAATGACTTCCATTAGACTTTGAAGATATGCTGTATCTTTATCCTCGTCCACCTTCTTCTTCTTAGTACTCTCTTGTTCCAACTCTTCTCCTGCTCTCTTTGAACTACCTTCCACCAAGTCTGTTCTGAAGTCAACAAATGTATTCACCCTCTTGAAAGCTCTGTCAAACATCTTCTGAATAGAATCAAAAGATTTGTTCTTTAAGTCTCTGAGCTTCTTTCCTTCTATATTCTTTAGGTAAGTAAACATGATTTTTATTTGTTGAGCTTGGGTTGGTGGTTTGTTCCTCTTCTCTTCTGCACTTTTAGCAGTAAAGTGCTTTCTTCTTTATTCCAAGAGTTGTTAAAATAATCTTGCCTTTTCTTCAACAGACAACTCTTCTTGCTCCTCTGCTTGTAATATTTGAGCCAATTCATGATCAACCTCAACCTTAGCCTGAATATCATCCCATTCTTCAGTCAAGGCAACATTGGCTTCATCCTTCTCCCTTGCAAGTCTCTCCTCTTCATCAAACTCAGCTTGTAATCTTTTAGCTTCTTCTTCATCACTCCTGAGTTGATCTTTCTTACTCATTTTCTTCATAGGTTCAGGTTCTATCATTTTCCCTTTGCCTTTGTCCTGAACTTCTGCCTTTGTTAAAGCACTGACAGCATTAACTGGTACACTTGGCTCTTCTATAACATCCCTTTTTACCTTGGGTTTTACACTTTTCAAATCTGCAAGTACTTGAGCCAAAGTAACTTCATCAACAGTTAAATTCACATCTTCAGCAGAAACTTCTTGTTTTGCAAACACCTCATCACCATTTAAAGCATCCACATCAAACATCTCATTATCAGCATCATCTTGAACATTAACCAGGGTATTGTCTTCATCTGCATCAATAGCATTAATCCTCCCCTGTTTGGATGCATCCTCACCCAAACTTTCTTTATCTCTAGAGGATTCTACCCTAGCTGTCAAACCAACTTTGTATAACCTTTTCTGCTTGTGAGTTCTTGAACTTCTTTTCTTTTCAAGCTTCTTGACCCTCCTTTTCAAACTAGCAATATCATTAGCTTGAGTGGTCTTTATCTTCTCCAAATTAAGAACTCTGGATTGTAAAGTGGTACATAATGCCATCAATTCATCAAGTTTAAGTCTATCCTCATCACTTTGAAGTGTGTTACCTCTTGCGAGCAGTGAATCATTGGAAAGTTTAGATACATTCTCAAACCTAGTTTGAGCAATAGTATCCCCCATGGTTTCTTAACACCTGGGACCACCACCTAAAGTAGTTCCCAGGGAACAAGATTCATTAGGTGTTGCCTTGGATCGGGTCTTAGTTATGTTACCACTGTCCTGCTCTGCTTCTAAGCTAGAAGCAGTAGTGGTAGCCCTCACCAAAACTATCACCCAACTCCTTATGGTCAGTCTCATCTGCAACATTGTCAATAGGATCACTAGGCTGAGGTACCTGAGTGTCCTTTCTCTTAGGCTTCCTAGGTTTTTGTGTCTTTTGAGGTTGAGATGATGATTCAATAATGGTGGGTGTGTGATGGGGATCAATGGGCATTGCTGAACCTTCACCCAATTCAGATTGGTTTCGTACCACCATTTTTGGAAACAAAGGTGTAACTCTACCAGAAAAACCTTTACCTACCCGTTTCATATTTCTAAAAATCTTCTTAGTGTGAGAGGGTGCATTGTAAATTCTCTTGTGAGTTGGCAGCCCATCAAGTCGTTTATCCAAAAACACTTGTACAAACCTTTGATAAATTAAAATTTTCCCAGACAAATTATCCATGATCCTAATCATACCTTCAAAAATAAACTTTGAAAAGTTGAATATCTGATTTGTTTCTAAGCAGATAATAGCAGATGCCATAGTGCTACTAAACTCATTCCATGCAGTAGTCTTTGGACTTAGACATTGTAGAATAGTATGAATCAGAAATTTCCATTGTGGAGAGAAGAATGGCTTATTAAAAGTAAGCTTTTGTGAAATTTTCTCATATCCCATCAATGTAAGTTATTCAAAGATGGTAGAATTTGGTAAACAATCAACACCTTCCTTATCTTCTAGTTAAAGATATCTTCTAACAGTTGATTCAGTGATGATTATCTTTTTGCCATCTAGTAGGGCATGCAACTGTACTTCCCCATTGATAGTTTTGACCTTAGTAGTAGACCAGAACTGTTCGATACAAGAAATGTATATAGTAGGATTGATGGTTAATGCATACTTTATAGGTTGTGTATTCAGAAAATCAACAATTTGTTCAAACCCATCACTTTCTACGGGTTTAGACAAAAATGCGACCATGTTATGAGTATCTGCAAATTTTAGGGTCGTCATTTGTGTTGGGTTTTGATAATGGATGATAAAATTGAGTTAGGGTTTGTGATTAGAGAGTATTTGAAAGAGTGAAACTGATTAAAGGATCGATTGAAACCCTTAATCGAAGTATTTATGAAAATACCCTCAACAACATTAACTTTCACCCAACAGTAGTAACTCAGTAGTAGTAAGTATATGCCTAGCAGCATTAACTTAGAACCAACAGTAGTAAGTTATGCCTAGCAGCATTAACTTTCACCCAGCAGTAGTAAGTTATGCCTAGCAGCATTAACTTTCACCCAATAGTAGTAAGTTATGCCTAGCAGCATTAACTTTGAGTCACCAACATTAACTCCAATTCCATTCTAAATAGCTTTTCCATCATCAATCTAACACTTTTCTTTGCTTTTCCTGCAAAATGTTAGTCCAAAAACCAAGAAAACACAAGCCATAGCAATTTTCACAATTATCACAGTATTAATTATACCTAACAATATTAAGTATAACTAACAGTAGAAACTCAGCAGTATTAAGTATAACCAGCAGTATGAATTATACTTAACAGCAAAAACTTTTAATGACATAAATAAAAGTACTAATTCATACAAAACTCTACAAAAACAAAAAGAGATAAGAGACTTTAAAGATTCATCATTCCAATACTAACAATCAAATATTGAAATCTACTTACATCAAAAGCTTTTATAAGCAAATCTGCAACATTCTTGTCAGTATGGATTTTGACCATTTGAATCAATTTCTTTTCATTGCAATCTCTAATAAAATGATGTCTGATCTCTATATGCTTTGTTTTTGAATGAAAAACATGATTTTTAATTATGCAAATAGTACTGTTATTGTCAATAAAGATTTTGGTATGCATAAAATTATACCCATAATCAAGTAGTTAATTTTGAATCCAAAGCACTTGTCTACAGCAACTTGAAGCAGCTACATACTCAGCTTCTATTGTGGAATTTGCAACCACTATCTGTTTCTTGCACTGCCATGATATTAATCTATGCGGAGTTTGATCTAGGCTTATCTAGGATTATAAATAACAATGATCATAAACACGAATATGCATCGCGGAAATAGCATAAGAACAAAGTTATTTTAACAAGGTTTTTCATCATCGTATCATTCCATACAAGGCCCAATTCTACTTGATCATTAGTAGAACGGTTATCTAACTATAACAGGAATTAAAATATCCTTGAGGCTAAACCAACTCTAACTAGGCGTTTACAAAGTAAACCATACGCCTAGAACACACACTTTTACTAGACGTCTACATCTTGTGCACACACTGAAACTCACGCCTGATGATCTCTTTATATAATAGAGATCATCTAGGTTTACAAGGAAACATAAATGTATTAGGAAACTAAATCTTCCTAACTTTAATCTTTATCTTATTGATCAAATCTTCCAGAATCTTTCACCATTGTAGAATTCCATACTTGACGAATTTGATCCTTTTGTTTCCTTCTTGTTTCATTCTTGTCTCATTGTTTTGTATCATCAAATCAATAAATCCCAACAATCTTCCCCTATTTGATGATGACAAAACAAACATCTTGATCTTTCATATCTTTATCTTCCATGAATGAAACAATCTTCCCCTTAATTCTTGATTTCCTTTGAACTTCCATGCCATGCCACCATACTAAATAAGTTGCAAATCATATATCTCTGTACCATCTTCCCCTTTTTTCCATTATCCAATAGGGGTCTTATGAAGATATGCAACTTGGATCTTTACAACTGTAAACCATATATCACACTACCAATCCAGCCTTCTAATGACTTAAATTACCCACCATTACACACAATAAGAAAAATGACTTTTACGCAGTAAAACTTAAATTAGCATAGTAATAATGACTTAGCATTTAAAATAAATTAAGGTAGTATCGAAAACCTTCCCCTCAAGTGGTGCATGAATATATCCTGATGGTTAAACACTTTGTCAATAAGCTTCCCCTGAAACCAATATGTTAACCATCTCTTGAATCTTAAATTCTGTAGGCTTTTTGTAATGATTACTGATGGAGAAAACTCAGTATAGCGAACTTGATGTAGAAGTAGAATAACCCAAACTTGTGTCTTATGTCTTGTACTATCCACGTGACTCCAAACTTATACGTAATTCCTTGAAGTATAAGTAGACCTCAATCTCTTGGAAAAATCCTCATCTTCAATAAGACACTAAGCACTACAACGTAACTCCTTTAAGTGATAGCAAATGTGAGCATTGAGCACCATAAGTTTATAAATCACACATTGCTAGATTTTTCAAGTCTTTATCAACATCGTTTTTAAGCTCGATCAAGTTATCTTCAAAAGGTGTAAGACTTTTAAGATATGATAAGAACACATACCCGTGAAATTCAACTTCAACTTCAAATAAGTAATAAACAATCATCTTTGTAATTAATTTTAGCATATAATCCCAAAAACATAGCCATATAATGTTTAAGAACAAACTGTGTGTTATCCTTTTCTGTCTGAGATCTCCTCATCCAACAGAGATCTAATAAGTTTGTTATCTGATATCGAATAAAGCTAGCAGTTAAAACTATGTCGAGCAACACTAACTTCCCATTGGCAACATTAATCAAATACGTTAGCAGCATTAATCATTCAGGCAGCAGTAATCTTACTACTGTTCTCACTTGTAGCCTCAATAAGCCTGTTTTGAAGCCAAGCAGCAGTAACTTCAGTCGTCTCATCTTATTCACTAGTAGGTTTACTTTGTAAGACCAAGTAAGCCAAATAGGAAACCAAAAGAAGTACAGCAATTCCAAAACACATAAAAAAAAAAAAAAAAAGAAAAAAAAAAAAAAGGGGGGGGAAAAAGAAAAAATAAAAAAAAAAAATAGAAAATAAAAAAAAAAAAAAATTATAAAAAAAACAAAAAAATATTTAAAATATATTATATATAATATAATTTAAAATAAAATAAATGGTTTTATATATATAAATATAAAAAAAGAATCATATGGAATCACCACTACAACGATTCGAGTTTAGTTCCTTATGAACAAATCAATACCTCAAACTTTATTACTGCGGCTTCTTTATTACTGCTTTAAACGAACGACACACATCCTTATTAGGGTTTTGTAAACCCTTAAAACTGAATTAGGGTTTAGGGTTTATACCATGTCACTAAATTCCAATCTGTTTTGACGCCTTCTTGTGCTCCAGAATCATGCAATTAAAATCATGCATACTGCCCTTGTCGAATCCAGAATTATGGCTTGGTGGAAATGTTTGTCATGTCGCACAATCTGCTATCCTAAGCAAATCTTGTGTCGACATCACAACACAACAATCGTTTACCCTATCGTTCCTTGATGTCGAGTTTTATTAGGGTTTTGGTCACCGATTGTGTAAAAGATACATTCAAGAGTAAATAAGAAACCGAGTATACATGTACGTACCAACCAAATTGTTGCACGTCAGCACATCGTCTTGAATCTTATCTGTTTGTACATCTTAGAGCCTTAATCGAATTAGGGTTTGGTGAAAAACTCTAATACCATCGAATTTGATCTTGTAGCTTCCAAGTAACTAATCAAACCAATACAATCTTGGTCTTGAATACACAAACTTGCAACTTCTTGTTTTTGTTGAATTAGGGTTTACCAAAAACCCTAACTTCACCGAATTTGACAAGTAACCAAAACATAAAATTTGACACTTCATTTTCTTCAAAAACTTGATAATAAAAACATGTAGAATCCTAGATCACGAGCCGATTGGCTCTGATACCAATTGTGGAGTTTGATCTAGGCTTATCTAGGATTATAAATAACATGAACATAAACACGAATATGCATAGCAGAAATAGCATAAGAACAAAGTTATTTTAACAAGGTTTTTCATCATCGTATCATTCCATACTAGCCCCAATTATACTTGATCATTAGTAGAATGGTTATCTAACTATAACAGGAATCAAAAGATCCTTGAGGCTAAACCAACTCTAACTAGGCATTTACAAAGTAAACCATACGCTTAGAACACGTCTACATCTAGTCTACACACAGAAACTCATGCCTATGATCTCTTTATATACAATAAGAATCATCTTAGGTTACAAGAAACATAAAAATGTATTAGGAAGCTAAATCATTCTAACTTTAATCTTTATCTCATTGATCAAATCTTCTAGAATCTTTCACCATTGTAAAATTCCATACTTAATGAATTTGATCCTTTTGTTTTCCTTTCTTGTTTCATTCTTGTCTTATTGTTTTGTATCATCAAATCAATAAATCCCAACAATCTACATCTAATAAATTGACAACCTCCTGTTGTAGACTTCCTATCCAAGCTTGCTCCAGCATAATCACTATCAGTGTATGCTACCAAATCAAAAGGAGAATCTTTTAGATACCAAAGGCCCAATTTTGGTTGACCTTTTAAGTACCTAAAAATCCTTTTCACAACATGAAGATGTAAAACTTTTGGATTGACTTGGTATCTAGCACAGACAAACACTGCAAACATGATGTCAGGTCTTGAAGATGTAAGATACATCAATGAACCAATCATTGACCTATACATATGAACATCCACTTCTTTACCATCTTCATCCTTAAGCAAAGGCTTTTGAGTTTTCATTGGTGTGCTTGCAGTCTTGACTTCTAAAAACTCAAATTTCTTTCAAATTTCAACAACGTATTTATCTTGACTAATAAATATGCCATCCTTCTTCTGTTGCACTTGTAATCCTAAGAAGAATGTAAGTTCTCCTATAGACCTCATCTAAAATTTCTCATGCATCAACTTCTCAAATGCATTGCATAGCTCCTTCTTTATTGAACCAAAAATGTTATCATCCACATAAACTTAGACCAGCAAAATATCACCTTTGTACCTTTTGATGAATAAGGTCTTGTCAAATTTCTCTCTTTGAAACCCATTGTCCAACAGATATGTTGACAAGGTTTCATACCAAGCTCTAGGAGCTTAATGTAGTCCATACAATGCTTTTTCAACCTTGTATACTCTATCAGGAAAGTCTGGATCTTCAAATCCTAGTGGTTGACATACATACACCTCTTTTTCAATCTTCCCATAGAGAAAAACATTTTTTACATCCATTTGATACACCACAAAAATCTTTAAATGAAGCATAAGCTAAAAATAGCCTAATTGCTTCAATTCTTACAACAGGGGCAAAGACTTCATCATAGTCAATCTTTTCTTCTTATGTGTACCCTTGACCAACCAATCTTGCTTTATTTCTTATCATAATTCCCCTTTCATCCTTTTTATTCCTGAAAACCCATTTAGTGTCTATAGACATTTTTCCATTTGGTAAATCCACTAAAGTCCAAACTTCTTGTAACTTGAATTATAAAAGCTCTTCCTGCATAGCCTCTATCCAGCTTGGATCCTTCAATGCATGAATTACCTTTTGGGGTTCTTGTTGTGATAAAAAGCAAGCAAACAAGCAGTTTTGAAGGTCTTTATGGGTTGTTCTTTGTTGAATAGTACTAACAAACCCATGTTCCTTCAAATTCTTTGACATCTTTCTTGTTTGTGTAGCCGATTGCAAATCTCCAATCACTTGATCAAGAGGGTGATCTTTATGAATTCTTGTAGTTGGATTAGGATTGACTTTGATTGTAGTATCCAAATTGTTCATGTTAGCCACTACAACATCATCTTCATCATCTCTTGTGAAGTCAAATATGCTATAATCTTTCAAAGCAGGCATATCTAGATCAAATGGAAGTTCAATGCTTGTTTTTCCACCAAAAACATTAACTTCATTTGTGTTAGCAGCATTAACATTGTTAGTGCTATTAACATTATCTTCCTTCTCTTGATCATTACATTCACTATCTTTTCTTGGATGTTCATCAACCTTCTTTCCATCATCACTTGAAGGATTGGATGCATCATCATGAGAACTCTTTGGATCTTGGGAAAATGGTGGATCAACAGTCTATAATGGTAACAAAATGTAATCCTTGACATGTTCTGTCTCCTTTCTAGCTTGACCTGTATTATTACTTGCTTTTGTACCTGCAAAACTATTAGACTGTGTTCCTGCAACAATTGGCTCATAATTCATTGTTCTTGTTAGTGCATCAATATCAAATATCTAATCTGGTCCATTATTTACAACATTAGGTGTACTCTCACTAAACCTAATATGTAAGTTTTCTTCTACTATCCTTGTTCTACTATTGAATACTCTAATGGCTTTACTATTCAAAGAGTATCCAACAAAGAAACCTTCTTCAGCCTTACCATCAAATTCGCCTGAGTGATCTATGGTATTAAGAATAGTAAAGGACACCCAAATGGTCTCATAAAACTTAAAATTAGTGTTCTACCATGAAAAAGTTTATATGGGGTCTTGTTATGAGGCTTAACTACTAACACTCTATTTTGCACATAGCAAGCAGTATTAACTGCTTCTGCCCAAAAAGTAGTTGGCAATTTAGAATCAGCTAGCATAGTCCTAGCAGCCTCAATTAGTGTCTTATTCCTTCTCTCAGCAACTCCATTTTGTTGAGGAGTTCTAGCTATACTAAATTGTCTCAAAATACCCTTCATTTCACAAAACTGATTCATTTCTCTATTTTTGAACTCAGTCCTATTATCACATCTAATCACCTTAACCTTGTGATCTATTAGATTTTCTATACTAGTTATAAAGGACTTAAGAATGCCACTAGTCTCATCCTTAGTAGCTAGAAAGAAAACCCATGTAAACGTACTATAATCATCTGTGACAACTAGGCAATACATTTTCTTCATAAGGCTTTTTACAAATGTTGGACCAAACAAGTCCATATGCAACAAATGTAAAGGAAGACTGATTGAGTTCTCTATTTTGGACTTACAAGAGGCTCTGTGCTGCTTTCCCTTTTGACAAGCAACACAGGTTTGATCATTTTCAAAAACTTTAGAAGGTAAACCTCTTACCAGATTTCTCTTAACCAATTTATTCATGGTTTTAAAATTTAAGTGACCTAGCCTTCTATGCCAAAGTTTAGATTCATCAGATGTGGCTTTTGCAAAAAGGCAAGTTAAACCTCCTTTAGGAACTATGTTCTTTAAATCAACACTATACATATTATTCTTTCTAGGAACTCTAAGTAAAACTTGACTTTCATCAATTAACTTAAAGTTTGGAGATAAAACAATACATTCAATGTCATTAAAAAGAACACTATTCTTTTTATCACATATTTGTGAGACACTAAAGAGATTAAACTTTAACTCTCTCACAAAATACACATTTTCAAAATCTAGATTACCAGTTTTAATGGTACCTTTTCTTGTGATTTTCCTTCCTTTGGGGTTCCCTCCAAAAGCAACATATCCTCCATCTATCACTTCATAGTCTGTAAGATAGGACATGTTCCCTGTCATGTGCCTTGAGCATCCACTATCAATCACTCCTTGATCCTGTAAATCCATTTGTGGATTGCCCTGCACATTAGATAAGAAAATCATTTTCTTTTGGGGACCCAAGCCATCACTGACTTGAATCTGCCTTGTGCATCAATATAATCAAAATTCTTTAGGGTGATTGATGCAGTGTTGTGTTTAAAAACATGGTCTAAAACTTTAGTCTTTGGTTTCCAAACCCAACAAGCTGAGGCCTTAACAACATTAACATTATTGTAACCTGTGATCTACTAGATTTTCTATCCATTATAAAAGGACTATAAGAATGCCACTAGTCTCAGCCATAGTAGCTCAGAAATAAAATCCATGTAACCCTACTATAATCATCTGTGACAACTAGGCAATACATTTTCTTCATAGGCTTTTACAAATGTTGAACCAAATAAGTCCATATGCAATAAATATAAAAGGATGACAAGTGATTCTCTGTTTTGGAACTTACAAGAGCTCGTGTTGCTTCCCCTTTTAAACAAGCACACAGTTTGATCATTTTCAAAAAGTTTGGAAGTAAAACCTCTTACAAGATTCCCTTAACAATTTATTCATGTTTTTAAAATTGATGTGACCGACCTTTTATGTCTAGAGTGTAGATTCATCAATGGGCTTTTTGCAAAAAAATCAAAGCAAACCATCTTTAAGAACTATGTTCTTTAAATCAATACTATACATATTGTTCTTTCTAGGAACTCTAAGTAAAACTGGACTTTCGTCAATTAACTTAAAGTTTGGAGATAAAATAATACATCCAGTGTCATTAACAAGAGCACTATTCTTTTTATCACACATTTGTGAGCACTAAAGAGATTAAACTTTAACTCTCTCACAAAATACACATTTTCAAAATCTAGATTACCAGTTTTTAATGGTACCGGTTGTCCTGTGATTTTCTCTCCTTTGGGGTTCCCGTCCATATGCAACAATATCCTCTATCTATTCTTCATTACTGTAAATTAGGACATGATTTCCTGTCATGTTCCTTGAGCATAACCACTATCAATCACTCCTTTATCTGGTAAATCCATTTGTGGATTGCCCTGCACATTGGATAAGAAAATCAGTTTCTTTTGGGGACCCAAGCCATTACTGACTTGGATCTGCCTTGTGAATCAATAATAATTCAAGCTCTTAGGTGAATGATGCACTGTTTGTGCATAGAAACATGGTCTAAAACATAGTCCTTGGTTTCCAACCCAACAAGCTGAGCCCATAACAACAGTAACATAATTTTCACTTATGCATTTAACTAATGTTTTTGTGGCCTAGCAGCATTAACTACTACTTTTTGGCCTAGCATCATTAACATTTTATCCTTAACAAGTATTAACCCTCTGATTAAATTATTGTTTTTTATATGTTGTTATTCCTTTTGGGTAAAATTTGGGGCCCCTTATCTGTTGAATGTACTGTTTTAGAAAGATATGACATTGGTCTAGCAGCATTCACTGTTGTTTTTGAGTGAGCAGTATTAACTTGTCTAGCAGTGTTAAGTGATACTAGGCCAGACTTCAATAGTACTGCTCTTGGAACCATGTTCTTTTTAGGGCAGGGGTGAGTCTTTTTGCCAAAATTCTGATGATTCACCCTTTTAGTATTGTTCCAAACAGGTTTTATCACCCTTTGATAATTACAATCGACCTGCAAATGATCAAAACTTCCACACACATAATAGGCCTTATTAAACATCTCAAAATTACTTCCTAGTCTCTAAGACATCATATTATTCTAGTTTCTTTGATTTCCTCTAGGAATGTGAGTGTTTTGCCTATTGTGTTCAACTTGTTTAGCAGTTTTCCTATCAGTTTTGTTTATGTGTTTAGCTTTGACAAAGTCTATCTTAACAAAACTAGGCTTAGCTGTTTTCTTTTCAATCTTAGTTTGAGACACATTTTCTTCCTCAATATCTGACACCCAATCCTCAGTAATTGGAGCACCATTATTCTTCCTAACTGCTGTAGGCTTTGCTTTACTAGTCTTAGCTTCACTGTTCTCAACTATAGGCTTAATAACTACAGGCTCACTTATAAACTGTTCTAAGCCAGTAAATGATAAGTCAGGTTTTGGAGGCATGAAATTTCCTATTAGAGGAGTGGGAAATTGCATTATAGCCTAAACCTTTCTTGCAATTGTTTACAATCTGACTCTTTATGATCTTGTTTAAGCTTTTAGATGCATTTTCAAATTTGTTTACATTAAACTAAATGCCATCTTTTTCCTTTTGGACTATTTCTAGCTTCTTCCTAAGCTACCCAATAGTTATCTCTCCTACTTGAATATCCCGTTTTAAGCCGTTAATCTTTTCTGCATAAACAGACTCATTCTTTTTATAAAATTTAAGTCTTTCTTCTACAAACTATAAACCTGTCTTATAAGCTACAACCATTAACTCAGATTTCTCAAACCTTTTCAATAGTTTTTCATATTGAGATTTAAGCACTTTAACAGTTTTAAGACAAGATTTTGAGCAAGTAGAATCATTAGATACCTCAGAATTAGAACTTGAAGATGAGTAGGCCATTAGTGCATAATTTATTGGTCCTTCCTTTGCTTGATCACTCCAATCATAATCACCAAAACCATCACATGAGATCAAAGCTTTTGAAGTAGTTATCTCCACTGACACACTTCTTCTTGTGCTTTCCCTGTTCCTGTTTTCTTGGTTCCTTGGAGCCCTGCACTCCCTTGCAAAGTGTCCCTTTTTGTGGCAGTTGTAACACTCTACCTTGGACTTATCAAACCCAATGGTCTCAGTACCATTTACAGTAAGCTTTCTTCTAATCTTCTTTAAGAATCTCCTTTCCCTCATTGTTAGCATAGCCATTTGCCACCTTAAGTCCATCTCTTCTAAATCAACAGGATTAATTTGTTGCAAGTCCTCATTGTCAAGTTGTGGAATGTTTGGTTGACTTGCAAAGAAAGCACAGATGACAACATCACTCAAATTGTCAATTGTTGTTGAGTTAATAGCAGTAGCTTGAGTGCTAGCAGCTGTAACACCATGAGCAGTATTGCTGTTTAAGGATACAAAGGCTACGTTTTATGTGTTTGAGCTTGAGTTTGATGTCCCTTTGACTTCTAGTTCATATAATTTGAGATTGTTGTAGAGATCATCCATGCTCATTGTCTCTAATTCAGGCTCTTCCTCCATACAACAGTATGTGTGTTTCATTCTGGTGACAAACTTCTTAA
>BQNB010078404.1:0-20329 GCA_026074375.1 Tanacetum coccineum
GCACGCGATTTAAAAGGCTATATTGAAAAAAAAATTGTCAGGGTCATTCCTAGATTACACGGTTTCCAAATGGTTACTGCGAAAATTTTGCATTGGGTTTAAACATTATGTTTTTTTAAATATGTGTATAAATTTTTTTTCTTCTGTTTTATAAGTTATTTTATAGAGTATTATCGAAATTATATTAAAATAATATATTCTTTAAATCTGTTCTATATTATATTCGAACCATTTACTTCTACTTTGAAAGACATATTTTCATTTCGGATTTTTCCAAATTAATTGTCTACTTTCAAAAATTGATAAAGAGTTTAGTTCGAGTTTTCCATATTAGCCTCACTTGAGATTATTATTAACAAGGGAGAATTCCATATATACCCAAAACAAACTTCATATTCCATATATACCTAAATGATAAGTTTTCAATGCACATATACAATGCTTTTAAAGCATGTGTTGAGAAAATATGAAATTATGACATTTATTTTGGATATATATGAATTGCCCTTTTTAAGACGAAGAGAGTAGAACGGACCGACATACGTTAAACATCATTTAAGTAAAATATCTTGTCACATCAAACTCCCTTTTCTATGGCAAAAAAAACGTGTTAGTTTACAAGTGGTGGACCTCTCAATGTCATTATCCATAAAGGGAATAGGTCATTCAATAGTAACCAAGTTTCATTAGTGTTCTAATTTGATACTTCAAACTTTATGTTAATCATAAAAACCATCATACTTTCAAAAATGTTTCAATCTTGTGTAATTGGTGTGCTTAAATTATTTAGAAAAAATTACACGTTTTGTCCCTATAGTTTATACCAAATATCAAGTTTAGTCCCTATTTCATTTTAATTACACCAGTCGTCCCTAATTTTGAAATTTGTAACTCTCACGATTCCTATTTTGGATGGTCGTTAAGTTTTCTCGTTATGTCTGAAACTAATGAGGGTTTTTTTGTCTTTTCCATTTCTAGTTTCAATATTAAATCCACTAAACATTTATTGAGTATTTCTTTTTCTAAAATAAATTTTCTTTTTAATTTTATCACTTCCTTTCTTTTTTCTTTTAATTCACGGTACATCACTCCATCTTTTTTTTCATATTTAATATTTATTTTTCTATTTCGATTTCATCTTTATCTTTTTAATCCATCTATTTCAATTATTCTGGTATTTCACACTCAAAACAAAACAAAAAAAACCAAAAAAACATCAAACACTAACATAAATCACCTCAATGTATATGACCACAATCAAAAACATATTTCAGAGAAGAAGATTGTTTTTGGTTGTCTTGTTTTGACAGTAGCCGGAGACCACGGTTGTGGTGTGCAGCTGAAGACCATGGCATCATCAATACACACGCCACCATACCCCTTTCATGTAGATTTGAGTTTGATGAAACCCACGACTCTCTCCACCATGATGGTGATGGTGATTTGGGTGTGATGGAAATAGGTTTTTTTAATGGGTCGACCCGAAGTGGGGTGTGATGAAAAATAGGTGATGGTAATTTGTTTGTGAAGACCATGGCGTCATCAATACCCACGCCACCACCTCCGTTCACCACTGCCAACCACAACCGACTACCACCTAACTGCCGGCCTAACACCCACCCACTAACCCTTCAACAAATTTCTTCAATTTAGAAAAAAACCCAAAAATCCCAAACCTTACAATAGTCATCTTAGAACTATTGTGCCGCAACAACCACCCACCACAGATCTGGTGATATATCTACAACAACAAATATGGATTACTAATTAAGTACTTTATGATCTGTGGAAAGTGCAACATCATTACGGCAAATAACTGCACGCGAATCACCACAATTAGAAAAAACAATTTCATCCTCACTCACTACAACAACAACAACAACAGCAGTAGATCCAACAGCATCACACTGTGATGTTTGAAGCTCACATCTACAGTTTGAACTAGAAGCTAAGCTGCTCCATTCAGTCACATCATTATCCATTCTTGAAGAGCTTTTCACCATAGTTTCTTTCCATTCCATTTGTTGTTCTTCACTTTTCTCGACTTCATACCCACAACCAGATCTTATATCCTAATCGAGCCATTTTTAGATCTGGAAACTATGGTGGCTTTGTCAAAGTCTTGTGAGGTGTTAACGCTGATGTCGAGTGCATATAGCAAGCACCTCCAGTAAAAATGTGCACATGTCATTTCTTTTAACCTTTTATCACCAAACTCTAAATTCTGGTTTTATTTTTTGTCATGTTACGTGATATTTTAAGATCGAGATGATATTGAAATCAATAATAAAGTGAGGGAAAGAGAGTGTGGGGGGCTATTAAATGAAAGGTCGGGGATTAAGTGAATGGGATGGAAAAGACCAAAGTACCCTTCCAATAATCAGACTTAACGAAAAAACTTAACACCCGTCTAAAATAGGGACCGTCGGGGTTACAACTTTCAAAAATTAGGGACGACTGGTGTAATTAAAATGAAATAGGGACTAAACTTGATATTTGGTATAAACCATAGGGACGAAACGTGTAATTTTTTCAATTATTTATATATGCATTAACATGTTATACATTTATTTAAAACACCCACCCCCTGAATTTAACTACTTCAAACCAACTTTATGTACAACCCCGTTAATGCACGACTAAGCATAAAGAATAACCACAAAATAATAACAAAGTTTGAGAAGTGTTCCGTTCAGGTCACTCTACCATAAAAATTACACAAGAATGGAACAGTTTAGAAACTTTGATGGTTTTTATGGTTGATATAAAGTTTGAGGTACCAAATTGGAACAGATCTCAAACTTGGTTACTATTTAACAATTTTCACATCTATAAACTTTAACTAGAACTAGCGGGTACTAGAACTAGCATCCGCGTATTACGACGATGAATACTTTCTGATTAAATTTCAAACACCTAACACAATAACAATGGCGAACTGATTAACTGGAGAAAAACAAAAAGAAAATAATCCTGGTTCAGCCCGGTTCACCCGTTTTTACCGGTTCTGACCGGTCCTCTCTGGTTCATTTTCGGACGGCTTTTATTGGCTAGCTGAACCGGTGGCGACTTTGGTTCCTGGTTAAACCCGTTGGTCCGGTACGGTTTTCAAAACCATATGTACCATCAACGTGTTAACGTATAGTTTGTATGAAGCTTTGTGTTATTAGTTTGTACAATATGTATAATAACATGCATTTTTTAATTTAGGGGTGTTTTAAAACTAACATTAATTAGTTTGTTCAATTTGGACTAGTAAATGGGTTGCTAAAATGGGGTTTGGACGCTTCACCCCCCCCCAAGTGGTTTCGGGATATTGATGATGTTTACCATACCAATATCCCTTATTGGCAAGCTCATTTTGCACCCTGTGCAGCGAGATGGTTGGGTCTGAAGTTCAGATAACGGGGGGATATCTGTGTTTGAAGGCGATAAATGACAGATTGCCAACTCTTTCAAATCTTGAATCTCGTAGGGTCCAAGTTGTTTCCTCTCATTGTGTTATTTTCAATTCAATGGTGGAATCTCTTGATCATTGTTTCCTTTTTTGCATGACAATTTACTCAGTTTGGCACAAGATTTGGAGTTGGTAGAATTTTAACAGGGCGTCTTTTACTTCTGTTCAAGACTTGCTAGATTTTGTTCCTTTATCTTCGTTATCCCCAGTTGTTGGCAAGATGTTCCATAGAGTCTCTAGTGGCTTTTTGGGTAATATGGAACTGGCGTAATCGTATTTTGCACGCAGACCCGACAGATAGATCCTCTATCCGTCTTGAAGATATTTTTGCTAGGGTGAAAATTTTGTCCCAACTTTGGATTTCGAATAGATGTCGTAAGAAAACTTCAAATTGGAGTCGTTGGGTGCATAACCCAGCTTTCTACCTTGATGAGTGATGGGTCTTTTGGGGTTTTTTTTTGTTTTTCGTTGTATCGGGATGTATTTGTTTTCTCTTTTATTGTGGGTCTCTATCTTAGGGATCTATTCAAGTTGTTCTCTCTGCTCCCTTTGTTTTGAAGGTGAGTTAGTTTTTTTAATATATTCTAGCCGTTCTAAAAAAAGTTTATACTTTGTGCTTTAAGTGTTGTAATGCTTAACTTTTAATTTTTTTGATTGATTTGTACAACATGTTTTTTTACTTGTATTGCTTAATTTAAGTTTAAGGAATTGGTTTGTACAATCTGCTCATTTACTTGTATAGCAAGGCTTGGATCAGGTGGTTAACACCCATGCCTCTTGAGACATAGGTCAATGGTTCGAACCTTACTCCCTGCAAGACTAGAGGTCCTTTTCTATCTTTGGTACTTTGATAGAATCGGAAGCAGACTCTCGGTAGAGATAAGGCTGTCTACAGCTCAACCTCTCCATACACCGTGGAAGACAATATTAAAAGTTACTTTACTTTTTCCTTAATTTTAAGTTTAAAAAAATTGTTATGATATTTAGTGGAAGAAGAAGGGTTCCTACATTATATGTAGTGTAGATTAAATGACTTATTTTCTCACGCACTGATATTATATATATATATATATATATATATATATATATATATATATATATATATATTATAATATTCTATATATATATATATATATTATATATTATATCTACTTCTTATATAAAGGAGGGTTTGTTAAAATTGATCTTGCCCCAAAAACCTTTAAAATAAAACACGTGGCATTCTTGATTTTTAAGAACCATAGGATCAATTTCCCCCCAAAGCACATTCCCATAACCCCCGCTTCTATAATTTTTTTTCCCTAAAACCTGACACACAACCCTTTCTAAGAAACCCTAAAACACTCTCATCATCAGCGAAATTCAATCCAAAAACATGATTCAATCCATAACAAACACATCAAATGATTCGAATTTCATAATCATGGTGGTGCGTTTTTAGATCTTACGAATTCCACAACCCAGATTGTGCCGTTTTTTACACACGCGGTAAGTTTACATGTTTGATTCATTATATTCTGTATTAATTGTATACTTGACCAATTTTTGAATTTGATTTTTAGGGTTTTTTCGGATTGATTGTTTTTATGTGGTTAAATGCGTGCTTTTTGGAGCATAGATGCTTGCCGAAATATTCATGCTTAATCTCTACAGAAATCAACCAGAGGTAAACTTTTTCTTTAATGATTGATGTTATTTAGATCCATTTTAATTGTTTTGAATTGTCTGTTCACATTTGTTTTAGAATGATTGTGTTTTCTTTATTAACCTCATGAAGTCTCAACAAAAGGTAATTTGTTCTTTTTTGTTTATTTTAGTCTGGTATGATGTAATATTACAAACTTTATTTCTATGATGTATGAATATCGATGTGAAAAAACCTAAACATTACCTATTGAAACCGATTCATGTATAATTTTTAAAAATATTCAAAAACAATCTTATCCATAATTTCTGTAACAAAAACGCATAGCTTTTAAAACATTTCCGTAATTATAGCTAATTTTTTTAAACTGATATATCAGTTCCTTTATTATAATAAAATATTATGCAATTTTGAAAACAATTTTGATTTTTGTGAGACAATACTAAAGAAGATCATATTGACAGCTTATTATAGATATGCCTTTCACGTGTTTGATTTAATGTATGAAAGATATAGTTGGAGAAAGTAAAGGTAGTAACTTGACGATTAGATTCGAAGTTTAGGACTATACTCATATGGAAAAAGCAAAGGATATGTTTTGTTGACAACGTTTTTTCTTCTTTCGTTGATTAGGGTTCAACTACGCTGGAAGGTGAAGCACGAAGAAGAGCAATTCCGGCGACCGAAGGCTACTCATAGGAAACAACTGAGGTAATGGATAAAGAAGATCATTTGTTTAACTTCAGATTCTTTAAAGAAATAAGAAGGCAATTTTGCTGATACTTTTTTTTTTTAAAAGAGGTAAGTTGTGTATAGCATCAAATAATAACTTTCAAGGGGACCATCCAAACAGCCCTTATACATATCGTTCATTATAAAAAGTACTCATTTAAAAACAGGATATGGTGTGTTATGGTGTTTATTACATTACTTTTTGCTTCACGACATTGCAACTTCATAAGGGCTATGACAAAAGAACGTGTTTTAGTTACAATGCAGAGCTTAATAAGCTCAACCTTTTCTCGGGTTAGTGGTCGTTATTGTCCCTTGAACTAAACCAGTTGTGATAGTTTTTTTTTTTTTTTTTATATTTTTTTATTTTTGGTTAATTACTGTTGTATAGCCAAGCTGGTGTCTTTTTATTGCGTTTCAATTTGTAAAATTTTTAGTAAGCATGTATTTTTTTTTTAATAAAAATGAAATTTATAGTTTTCCATGAGTAGGCCATAATGTATGTTAGTTTGTGTAACATTTTAATCCTTAATTTCTATTTTACCTTATTTATATGATTAAGAACATATTTTTCATTATATAGGACAATAGTCCTATCTTGAAACGTGGGCGGGGATTCGGTTTCTGGTTGGCGCCTGTCACTAATGCTAACATTAGAAATAGGCATCGTTCTTTGTGTTTACATCAGGGTTTTTTAGAGAAAAACTATATTCTAAACTAACTCGAGGTTACTTGTTTATAGTGTTATCAAAGTTTAATTTGTTTCTGCTGATCGTAAATTAGTTAAGATCTTATCAGGGGATGGATTTCATTATATATATTACTTCTTTATTGTGTATAAGTCTTTCACATGGTTGGTCAATAAAATTTGAGGTTGTATCAGAGATTAGTGGATCCTCAATATGCTTCGATAACCCCTATCTTGAATTATAAAATTTTAATATTTTGTGTTTCTCACTGTTTAGTGTCTTTTTCTGTAATTTTTATTCCTAAAAGATGATTTCTAGATGCACAGGATGTATTTATATTGTTTGGTTTATAAATCTTATATATTCCTGTACCAAAAACTAGAGTTTTTATGGTAGTTATATAATTATGTTTAAAATGAAAAGTGGAGGTTTACTTTTTTTTATGCTTATAAAGGTATTTAGGTAATACAAAGATGAACGCTTTTACATCTACTTCCATGTCATGTTCCTTCTCTTTTGCTCCTTAAAAGTTAAAATCGTGATAATTTCTCTCTAATTACATAACTAAAATATCAAGAAGAGCCGAAGTCATGGGCATCCTTCATTGAAGACTTGCAGACTAACATTCTCTTGCAGTTCGCAGCTTTTATTGGAACATGGTTTGGCATGTTGTATTTTAATGACAGTTAATATTCTTTGGCTTATAAATAATGGACGGGTTTTTTATTGATGGAATGGTTGTTGGTGGCTTGATCTAACCAGTCAGTTTTTAATATTTTTAATTGTGTTATGTTATGATTTAAAAACAATTACAAACACTGTAAAAAAAAATTTCTTTTACGCAACTCTTTAACTTTTTTTTTCTTTTTGTTAAAACACATTTGACCGTTGTTTTTATGGCTGGTGTTTTTGTACTAACATTTTTGTTAGAGACTAAGTTTATTTTATTATTACTAATTTTGTTCCTACATTAAATGTTTTTGACTTGCAACAGTGTACAAAGGTGGCTGACAACGGCTACTGATGCACCTACGACTGACTGCTACCAACTACTTTGTGTCCAACTAATCTGTGTTTTGTCTCAACCTGTATACGTCATGCCCGGGCAAGAAATCACCGGCCATCTGCACATGATTACCGATAGTGCTCACAGTTACTCCATGGATCAGATCATAATGATTCTCACAACTGCAAATATCGATGACAAGTAAATGTTTGGTTTTAGAATAAGGCTGAAGCTTTTTTATAATTTTAAGACGCATTTTGAATATTTACAGATTGTATCTATAGCCTTTGGTGATATGAGAAAAGCTTTTGGTATTTGCAATGGCATGTTCTTTAGTTACTTTATGAAGTTGGAAAACAAATTAGTCTTATACTTAAAATATGAATACTTGGATGGTGTAGTGATTAATCTTGAATCCTTTTTATTTCTTTTTATATTCATACCAACAAGTATTGCATGATATGCAAGGGCATTTGGCCTGAATTTGATTGCGAGAGCTGCTCTATTAGCGGCTCCCGTGATGGAAAAGCGTTGGACGATGTATTTTATGTTTCATGTAGGATCTTTGTTATAACATATTGTAATCTTTGTTCTCATTTCCATGAAGACTTCCATTGTAATACTTTTATCTTGAATAATTCTTGAAGCTAGCCGCCCATGGGGCGGGCCTTGAGACTAGTATATATATATAACAACGAAAAAATAAGTAAAAAGACATAGCAAAAAAACATATCAGCACATTAGTAATTTTCCCTAAATTAATTTCGTAACAATCATATCTCCACAAAATCTCTTGATATTAGGACATAATTAAAGAAAAGTTTCACATTTTTCTCTAACATAACTATTAGGAATAATGTATTGTATTTGTATTTGAGATATTTTAGCAAATTATTAGTGATTTTAGATGATTTTATTTGAACATTTGTATAATGTCTAAACATAAGTTTCGGTAATTAATTGTTAATAACAACCCTAAGGGTTGTTATTAGCAAAACTCTCTAATGAATAGACATATAATTTTGCGTTTTTTATGTTAACTCTTTCAAACAAAGACTTAGGGTGTGTTTGGTTAGTGGTTATGGGAATAAGGGAATTGATTGATACTTAATTGTTTACTTAGGGTGCGCTTAGTTTAAATAAGGGAATGGGAAAAAAAATGCAAAAAGTATACTAAGGAATGCAATGAAGTTTTTTATTACATTGATGTTGTTTGGTTATAATGTTAAAGGAATGAGAAACATATCAATTTTTTTCTATTTTTTTTAGATTCAAAGACAACAAACAAACAACATCGACAAATTTTGCAACTTTATGATCTTCAAAATATGATATTCTTTTGTTTTTTCTTCATTTAAATGATAAATAAGCGTCATTTAACATATATCCTCGTTGAAAAATGAAAGAAATGCAATAGACTATGAAACTGAAACCAATTTCGATATGTTTTTACGAAACATAATTAACATGTTAGTTGCTTTAGAAAAAAGTTAATATGTGTTAGTGAAGACTAGGTAATTAATTTTCAACACCCTCAAATCAGAGAGTAATGGGTATTACCCACTTTTAGGGAATGAAGAATTGCATTGTATGATACCAACCACTATATTTCATTATAATTACCATTCCTTACCTTCTAAACCCCCAAACCAAGCACCCCCTTAGTGTAAATGAGTATGTATAATAGATGTGGACTACATATTATTTGGTTTCCTCATACAAGGCAAGGTAGGTAGTTTGGAAATTCCATTCCATATCCTACGCGCACTGAAAAATTAAAAAAATCCATTATTTCTCTTCAATCTTATCATAATTCTCTAACAATATACGCTGCCATCTCTTATGTCATGTTGTTTTCCCCGTTCATCGTCAAAGTCAAAGTTAACAAATTTCTTGTTCCATATCATCTATTTCAAGATAATTGAGATTACACATCTTGCTATGTTTTTGCTATCTTTGAATAAAACATATGAGTTGAACGTGATGTGCCCATTTTGAATCCTTTTGTTCAATCTCAACAACATCAATCAAATGGCTCTTGGATTTAGTTTGGTTTAATTTTTTGTTGGGTTTATTTGAAAGCGATGAGGAAGAACAAATCACAAAATCAACAAATGAAGACTAGACTATGAACTTTAATCTAGAATCTAGTCTTGCTTATTTTTGTGGTGTCATTAATGTTTTCTTTTGAGCTAAAATGGCAACATTAACACAACAATTGGTTGAGGATGAACAACAAACAAACTGAATAATCATATAATGGTTCTAGTTGTTTTTCATATTGAAAGAAACCCAATTTTTTTAAACCAAACGACACTTTTGACACAATCATACCCATTCTTATTCTACATCTATATGATACTTATACACATTGTGTTTCCGCCAAGCAAACCAAACAACACCTTATTTACTTTCCAGCAATTGGGTAGAACAAGCATGATTGCCCGCGCGTTGCTGCGGGGCGTTAATTTTTTTTTTAATTTATTTTTTTTGCTTTGCGTAGGACAGTTTTTGATTGCGTAATAATTGGACCTTTCACGCTTTGCAGCGGGGCTTATTTTTGTGCGATTTGATTACATAGCCGGCGTATTGCCGCATGGCATAATTTTTCGCGAATCGCGTTGTTGCGGGGGGGTTAATTTTTATTTTATTTAAAAAAAATAGTTTTTTTTGCTTAGCGTAGGGCGGTTTTTGATTGCGTAATAGCTGGACCTTTCGCGCGTTGCGGCGAGGCTTATTTTTGTGCGATTTGATTACATAGCCGACGCGTTGCCGCATGGCATAATTTTTCGCGAATCGCGTTGCTGCGGGGCGTTATTATTTATTCTATTTTATTTTGTGCGGGTTTATTTTTTCGGTCTCATGTTTAATAATTTGTTTTTTTCTTATATTGGCTTATGTGTTGGGCCTCATGTTTAAAAGTTTGTTATTTTACTATATGGGTTTTTTTTTAATATAATTTTATGGGATTTGGGTAAATATGTGTTATATATTTGGGCTTGTTATTTTAAAATTATTAAATATTGAAAATATATTTCCGCGGGTATTTTTTGGTCTGAATAAATCGATACTTTTGTAATATTTTTTTGTTTTTTATTTTGTGCCAACAAATTTTTTTTCCGCCTACTTTTAAATAAAAAAAAACCAAACGTCAACCGCTTTGACCTTCGAATATATAATGAGGCATGGTAAGCTTTGGACCTTCGAATATATAATGAGGCATGGTAAGCTTTGGACCTTCGAATATATAATGAGCCATGGTAAGAAACCCAAGTAAACAGGAATGATGGCCCGACAGTAATACGGCGTCGTTTTTTTCCGTATATAATGTATATAACAAGCAAAAGAACCCGCGCCTTGCGGCGGGGCTATTTTTTTCCCGAATAGTTTTTTTACGTTTTGGGGGTTTTTTTTGGGCGATGCGTTATGGCGGGGCTAATTTTTAATATTTTCTTTTTTTGTATGATTCGGGGAAAAAAAATTTGCGTTGGGACGGGCTAATTTTTTCCCGAATATTTTCTTTTTTTGGGACGGTTTTGTAAATTTTTTTACGGGAATTTTTGTGTAAGAAAATCATAAATAGTTAAAAGGTGAGGGTCCGTTTTGTATTTTTTTTTACTTTGGGCCAGATTTTAGGCTATTTTTGGGTTTTTTTTTTGGCTAATTTTTTCCCGGATATTTCCTTTTTTTGTACGATTCGGGAAAAAAAAATTTGCGTTGGGACGGGTTAATTTTTTCCCGAATATTTTCTTTTTTTGGGACGGTTCGATATCTTTTTTTTTTGGGTGATAATGTAAAAAAGTTGATGAATATTAAAAATTGAGTTTTTTTTTGTTAATTTTTTTACGGGATTTTTTGTGTAAGAAAATCGTAAATAGTTAAAAGTTGAGGGACCGTTTTGTATATTTTTTACTTTGGGCCAGATTTCAAGCTAATTTTGGGCTATTTTTTTTTACTTTGGGCCAGATTATGCGAATTTTAGGCTATTTTGTCGACAAATGTGTATATTTTTAGTAATAATTTTTTTATATGGCTTATGTGTTGGGCCTCATGTTTAAAGTGTTTTTTTTTTGCTATAAGGGTTTTTTTTAATATAATGGGTTGTACGTTTGTGACCATATCGATTATTTTAAAGTTATTAGGTATCGAAAATGTTTCCGCGGGTATTTTTTTTATCTGAATAAATCGGAACTTTTGTAATATTTTTTTCCTCCTACTTTGTGCATACAAATTTAAAAAAAAAAAAAAAAAAAAAAACCAAAATCGGGCTGGCCCAAAATGGGAGCCCGATACTGTAGCACTGTGGCCCACTGTCAAAACGACAGTGGATTTGTCCACAAATGTGTTATACAAGCAAAAGAACCCGCGCGTTGCGGCGGGGCTAATTTTTTCCCGAATAATTTTTTTTTACGTTTCGGGGGTTTTTTTTGGCGATGCGTTATGGCGGGGCTAATTTTTAATATTTTCTTTTTTTGTATGATTCGGGGAAAAAAAATTGCAGTGGGACGCTTGTCTTAGAAGTTGTGTTTACGGGCTAATTTTTTTTACGTATATTTTCTTTTTTTGGGCGCGGCTTTGTAAAATTTTTCACTGGGAATGTTGTGTCACAGAAAATCGTAAATAGTTAAAAGGTGAGGGTCCGTTTTGTATTTTTTTTACTTTGGGCCAGATTTTAGGCTATTTTTGGGTTTTTTTTGGCTAATTTTTTCCCGGATATTTCCTTTTTTTGTACGATTCGGGAAAAAAAATTTGCGTTGGGACGGGTTAATTTTTTCCCGAATATTTTTTTTTGGGACGGTTCGATATCTTTTTTTTGGGCCGATGAATGTAAAAAAGTTGTGAAACAATAAAAATTGAGTAGTTTTTTTTTGTTAATTTTTTTACGGGATTTTTTGTGTAAGAAATCGTAATTAGTTAAAGTGAAGGACCCGTTTTGTATTTTTTTTTCTTTGGGCCAGATTTCCGACTAATTTTGGTGCTAGTTTTTTTTTCTTTACTTTGGGCCACATTTTATGCGATTTTAGGCTAGTTTGTCGACAAATTGTATATTTTTAGTATTTAATTGTTTTTTAGTAGGGCTTATGTGTTGGGCCTCATGTTTATAAAGTGTTGTTTTTTCTTGATATATGGGTTTTTTTTAATCTATGGGTTGTACGTTTGTGTACCATAATCGTTATTTTAAAGTGATTAGGTAATCGAAGATTTTTTCCGGGCGGGGTATTTTTTATCTAATAAATCTGAACTTTTGTAATATTTTTTTTCCTTCCTCTTTGTGGCATACAATTTAAAAAAAAACTAAAATCGTGCTCGGCCGAAAATGGAGGCACCGTTTACTGTAGCATGGTTGGCCTGAGTCAAAACGACTTCAATTTTTCACGTGAATGTGTATATTATATCGACCACTTGTATATATTTTAGTCAATAATTTTTTTTATATGGCTTATGTGTTGGGCCTCATGTTTAAAGTGTTGTTTTTTTTTGCTATATGGTTTTTTTTTAATATAATGGGTTGTACGTTTGTGACCATATCGATTATTTTAAAGTTATTAGGTATCGAAGATGTTTCCGCGGGTATTTTTTTTATCTGAATAAATCGGAACTTTTGTAATATTTTTTTCCCTCCTACTTTGTGCATACAAATTTAAAAAAAAAACAAAAACAAAATAATTAAAAAAAAAAAAAAAACTAAAATCGGGCTGACCCAAAAATGAAAGACCGTTACTGTAGCAGGTGACCCGAAGTCAAAACGACTTCATTTTTCACCGTGTAATATTAATATATAATGGTAGTTGGCCGAATTTATTTGTTCTCGACAGATCTTTCAATGGGTAGATGACGACATTTATTTGGTACCACAATTGAACTTTTATTCTATAACATAGCACATAAAATCATGTTGTCCTAACAAACTTAGTTATCAAAATAATCTTAAATGTAAGTACATTAATAGATCTTATTTTTCTCGTTTCAAAAGCACTCATAATATTACTCCATTCATTCCGAAAAGAATGTCCACAGATAAAAAATAAATAAATTATGATATATATAATTATTGCAAGTTTTTGTTGTTAACAAATCATATTTACCCTCACTTTTATTATAAAAACTAGTTTAAAACCCGTGTAATACACGAGCTTTTAAAAAAAATAGTAAAAAAATAAAAAAAAAATAAAAAATAAATAAATAAATAAATAAAATGTATTAGTAACTCTATACTATAGAGCAAACGTTTTAACATCGGCGTCTTCACCGGCGTGCTCAAATTCAGGCGGGTTCAAACGCCTATCCCACCCCGATTCTTTTCCGCCTCCTTTTCTCTAATCGTTCCTCAATTCTTTGTCGATGTCCATTCGCTGCATAAAAACTCGTAATTGGATGTTCATTTGATTGTTATCAATCAGATTCGAGTGTCATTTACAATTTTTTATGTGGCTCGACGATCTTCGGAAAGAAGCGATTAGCCTTAAAGGAGTGTAATCCATTTTCTCTTTGATTTCTGATCAATTTCTTTCAGATCCCCAATTAAAAAAAAATCAATTTATTTTTGAGGTCCCTTCAATCCAAATTATTTGTGTTCGTTTCGTCATGGGTTTCGATGAATGGCAGGAGGTGTCGAGGAGAGGCTATAAGAAGAGTTCTAAACAAGACGATGTAGCTAGAATCTCGACTTCGATATATGTTACTAATTTCCCTATCTCATTTACTGCGAAGGATTTATACCATACCTGTAAGCAATACGGCCATGTGGTTGACTCATTTATTCCTGTGAAGAAAGCAAAGGATGGTAAGAGATTTGGTTTCGTGAAATTTATCAATGTTTTTAATGTGGAGAGACTTGTGAACAACTTGTGTACAATTTGGATTGGTCGTTTGAAATTACACGCAAATGTTGCAAGATTTAGTCGAGAAAGTAAGAAGGACAGTAATCTCTATCAGAACAGTGGACGAATGGTAAGTGATAATAGCAAGGTCCAGGAGGGGCTTCATGGAGCAAGGATCTCGGGCTGTTGGTAAATCTTATGTTAACGTGGTACAAGGAACTGTCTCGAAAGGTGATAGTGGTAACTCTCCCGCCATTGTGCTTGATGATGACTGTATGGTAATTGACATTGATCTTTCGAGGACAAGTATTTGGTAAAGTCAAAAGATTTCCAATCTCTATTAATAATCTGAAGTTGATTCTCGCTAAGGAGGGTTTTGAGGAGGTTAAGCTCTCATATCTGGGTGGATTATGGGTGATGATAGAATTACACAACGTGGAGACACAGAAAAACTTGTTAACACATTCTGGTGTCAAGTCATGGTTCCATGAATTAGTGGTTGCATATGCTGACTTTTTTAGCAGAGAACGTATTGTGTGGGTCGATGTCGAAGGGATTCCACTAAATGCTTGGTCTTCTAACACGTTTTCTAGAATTGGTAACAAATGGGGAGAGGTCATGGACATTGAAGAATCAACGGGGTCATTGTTCTCTCGCAAGCGACTATGTATCAAAACTTGTCTGCCGATCAACATTTTGGAATCGTTTAAGGTCATCTTTAAAGGGAAAATATTTATGGTTCGTGCTAAGGAGCTGTTCACGTGGTCCCCTTGTTTTTCTGATTTTAAAGTGGATGATTACTCGTCGGATGAGGAACCTCAGGTTGGGGATTTACGTAAACCGGTTATGCCAATGGATGACACGGAGAAAGTAGTTAATGATAGTGATGAGGAGGTGGTTTCTGAATCTTCTTTTGAAACTGGACCAGACTTGAATTGTATTAATAATGAAGGCGATGGTATCATACAAGCCGAGGTACAGAATTCTGTTGATCCGTTTGGTATCTACGACATCCTTAATAAAAATACTGTCAAGAATGTTGTCCCGGACCCATCCTTGTCACACCCTCCAGGATTTACTCCAGTTCAGTCCTCTTCGGACAGTCCATTGGTTGAGAGGACTCGGGTTAGGGAGATGTCTCCCATAAAGCAGAATGGTGATACTAGGGTTGATGATTCAAACGTTAATACCAGTGAATCTATAAATGATTTTTCTCCCAATATTCCATCTCGCAAAACCTCTAAAGGAGGTTCTATGCTAGATGTTTTGGATGATCTTATTAAAGTCGGCAAATCGATGGGATATGTGATGGAAGGTTGCTCCAAAGATTTCGAACACATCATCAGTTCTCAAGGAGTTGGTGAGTGTTTTAAATGAAGATTCTTTCTCTCAATGTGCAAGGTCTGGGCCACAAGACCAAAAAAGAGTGGATCAAGGAGCTTAATTTCAAACATAGGAGTAACTTTTTAGCTATCCAGGAGACGAAGATGGATTGCATTTATGATATGGATATTAAATTTATGTGGGGTAACTCAAATTTCCAGTACATTGCGAGTGATTCAGTTGGGAACTCGGGAGGTTTATTATGTGTTTGGGAAAAATCTATCTTCAAGAAATCTGGGGCTTCCGTCTCGGATAATTTCATTGCTTTATACGGGACTTGGCTTCCTACAAGTACTAAGATTCTTATTGTTGTGATTTATGCCCCTCAAGCTTATACTTGCAAACGTACTTTGTGGGAATATATTTCTAGTTTGATTAATCGTTGGGATGGTGAGTCTATTGTATTGGGAGATTTCAATGCTGTACGTACTAAAGATGAACGTTTTGGTTCAGTTTTTAACCCGATTTGTGCACGTAATTTCAATCAGTTTATCTCTTCCTCTGGTCTTATTGATGTCAAAATGGATGGATACTCTTTTACGTGGTCTCTTCCGTCTGCCTCGAAAATGAGTAAGTTGGATCGGTTTTTGGTTTCCAATGGTATTTTGTCAATGTTTCCTTCCATTTCATCTGTTTGTTTATATAACACCTCGTATTTTAGGTCATTGTATGACATTATGAAATTCATAATTTATTGTTAGGGTTTTACGCGTTTGCTCTTAAACCGTAAACGTTAAGTTAAATCGCGTAAACTAAAAATGATCATACAATGTAAACGGGCATTAAACGATTAAATGTTTGCATCAAACAAGTGTTATATGATTATTATGAGGATAATTAATAACTTTGTTCATCTTATTTTTATCGGCTACGTAAAATGCTTACGTTTCATAATAAAATACGTTTAGGCATACCCGGAAGTTCTAAAACCTAACTACGCCTAAACAAATACCCACGATTATACCCAATACTCAAAATAATCAAAAATTACATCTTATATACATATATATGCCGAAATTAGATGGATTGGACCAAGAGTCATCACTTAGCATAAATATCTAGATATTTCATAAAGGTAACTCTTACACCTTTTACCAACTAGTCATGTTAACTTAACCTAGGGTTAGAAAGTAACCATGGTTAAGTTAGCAAGATATTTATACTATAAATAGGCTTGCATGCATGAGTAAGTTTCATACTCTTTTATACTTAACAAAATTTCAATTTCTTTCTCTCTTTTCTACACCAAAACCCACGGCAACATTAAGCCCCCAAACAAAATCCATAACTTGATTTTCTAAGATTATACAACCCTATACACAACATACTTAAGGTATTCTAAGGTGTTTGCAAGCTTTGGTTCATCATTTGCAAGTAATAAGAAGAAAAAGGAAAGATTAGGGTTTTGGAAACCTAATCTAGGGTTATAAGCTTGGAAGCTTTGTTTTTGAATCTAAACACGGGTTTAGAACTTATTTCACATCTCTTACATCATTACTAAGGTTTTCTTAAATCCTTTATACTTTTATTTCTTATGATTTTATGTATTACATGTTAAATATAGCCATAATCACCACTAATGACTTTTGAATATGTAAAATGAGTTATTATTTATGTTTATGATTTTATACACTTATTCTTATGTCATATGGTCCTATATATCATGGAAAAGTAAAAATAAAAGTATGTTAACATATTGATTAAGTATAAACATGTTTAGGACAAATTCGGTTTTATAAGGTTCTTAAACTTCACTGAGAAAATAATAAAGTAAAAGGGTTAACTTGTTACACATGAAAATTATTAAAGGACTAGGAGATGATATTAGACTTTATTAAAGTACCGCAACATATGTAAAATATGATTATAAGAGTTTTTTATAGTAAACTACTAACATAATAAGTACATAAAACCTGTTTATAAAGAAACAAACATGAAATACATAGAGGGCTGTCTACAAATTCGAATTTTGACAGTAGGTTAATGAATTTTATAAAAATAATATGCCTCATGACGATTCATAATGAAAAAAACATGAAAAACCGATCCTATAACGAAAAAGATACGTTAAAACGCGTTTACCTACTAGATAAAAACTTTTATAAAACTATTTTTATAAAAAGTTACTATTCATTACAGCAACTTTGATTTAAAACATCTAAATTAGTGATATAACTTTGATTACGAGATCGTACACCACAAGAATCGTTCAAAAACGGACTATAACGAGTAAAATACGACATTTCACGATAATTAAAGATTAAAAAAGAATTTTATAAACTATGAACAGTAAAAATCACTATTCATGCAGCAGATTATATCTTTAAAAAATATAATACCACCTCTTTGTAATGAACGTGAACTACTCGAGGATCACTAAAATCGGAGTTCTAAAACGAATAAGTTATCGCGATTTAGACGAGTTTACGAGCTAATCTAAAAGCCCTAAAAACGACCAACATGACTGGATTGTCATGAAACAGTAACTTTTTACTATTCATCACAGAAATTTACAAACCTCTAAAAAACGTCAATAAAACAATCCTCGCAAACACACCTCCGTCACTTACTATACGATACGACGATGCACTCGTACAATCTACAGCGAAGTCCAACTCAAGACGACAAGTCACAGCACTCACTACTTTCTACAAGCAAGGCATCTACACATCAAGCGAAAGACTAGGACTCACTTTTTCTTCCTATGCCCCAGTTCACACTGTGCTACACACGAACAGCGCTCACTCTCATTTATCTCACGCCAGTTCTTAGCCACTTACATCATAATCAATCTATATATTTCCTCCTTCAATCTAAATCTTAGAGTCGGTGATTCTACATCGCTCACACACATAGAACAATATTGACGTTGGCCCATCACACAAAAAGCGCTTTAGATACATAATACACCAAAGGACGTAAGCTTTCATTAACTGTATGGGCGCCATCCTACCGAGGCATGCTCGCTACTCATCTCGATGATTGTTGGATTTACATTTAACGATCAGAACTCAACCCTATAACTGCACTTTGGTAGGGCGAACATTGAGTTTGCGTCCATGGCAATTGCAACTTTCGTTAAACTTTTAACCTCTAGTTTTTACTGTTGATTATACACATAAGAGTTTACGCAAATGTTTTTCTGTTATACTTTATGCTAAACATCATGTTGTTTAGCGATAAGGGCTTGACTTTTTTTCTTCGGGCTTAGTTTATCCTGTTTGTTGGCCTGTGTATTTATGGGTCGTCTGGCTTAGTACGTGCCCTTAACTTATAAACTGTGATTCTTTGCGCATTGGGATGGCAACCAACCAGGTTCACAACCATGCCAGATTAAGTATGGTCAGTTGACCCGATTAAGTTAATTCGGTCTATGCTGATTTTCTATTTTCCTTACCTTCTTTCTCTTTGTACTATTGTATCTTCTTGCGTACATTATGCTAGATACTTCTGTGCCGATTCTTCTACCTACTCAGCTTATGTCATCAATGTACTCATATTTATGGTATGTTGTTTGTATATTAAGAATTTTATGATTTACGTGATTTTCTGTCATTATTGTGCACATGTTTTGTGTTGCTGCTTCAGCTGCCATGGGAACACACATTTTCCTTTTTTCAACTTATCAAGCTACATTTGAATTGTGATGTTTGATTTGTTGCAGGAAACTAACAGTGGTTGCAGCCTTGGATTTTCTGGTTTCAATTAGTGGAACCGGTTACTACAACACTCTTTGCTATTGTGAAAAGGAGATGATGATTATCAGTGGTTCGTAACTTGGCAAGGCGTAGTTAGGTATGCAACCATGATACATTTTAACTTGAGGCTCTTATCTGAGCCTCCAACAGGTTACTAGAACATCCTTTTCTATTGTTGGGATTAAAAGACTTCTTGAATTTGCTGCTAAGGTTAGAGTTACTGCTGCTAAGCATAACTTAGTGTTGTTTGTAATCTTAGTGAAAAATATGCTAAGTAGTTAGTACTGCCAATTACTACTGCTAATGAAAGTTAAGACTGCTCAGAGACATAGAAGAAATACTACTAAGTAGTTAATACTGCTAGTATAAAAGTTAGTACTGCTAGTGTAACTTAGTACTGCTGATGAAGAATGAAGAAAATATTCTAAGTATTTACTACTGCTTGTACACAGTTAGTGTTGCTGGTATAAAAGTTAATGTTGTGGGTTATAACTGCTTAAAGATTACAACTGCTAGAAGAGTTTCTACTGTCAGAAGGATAAAGACAAGCGAAAGGGTAAAGATGAAGATTGTTTATCAAGATTACTTACGGTATAACACCTCGTGTTTTAGGTCATTATACGACATTATGTAATCCACTAATTATTTTTAGGGTTTTACGCGTTTGCTTTTAAATCGTAATCGTTAAGCTAAATCGCGTAAACTAGAAATGATCATTCAATGTAAACGGGCATTAAACAATTAAATGTTTACATCAAGCAAGTGTTATTTGATTATTTAGAGGATAATTATTATCATTGCACATTTTATCTTTATCGGTTACGTTAAGTGTTTACGTTTCACGATAAAATACGTTTAGGCCTTCCCGGAAGCACGTTAACTTATCTACGCTTCATCA